>UCOM01000303.1:0-92981 GCA_900474385.1 Ormyrus pomaceus
TATGATGCAGTTTAGTTTTCTGTGGATTTCGGAAAAATGAAATATTATTTACAAAAAATGTTTAAATAGTTTCTAAACAAAAATTCCTATATATTAGAAATAACATACCTCTAATCTTTTGATCACAGGTCAAGATTCAACGTCGGATAAGGATATTGTAAAAAATTTAGATTTGAATTTAAAAATGCTATCGATCATTGGCCTTCACATAACTTTAAATAAAGACGAAAAATTTAAAAGATCTCGTTTCTCGGATAAAATACCAGTATTTTTAACAAATGGAATCGAAATTTTTGATGGTTTTGCACAAATGCTAACAATAATAAATTCTTTTTCGCGGGATGATAAAGGCTTGGCCTTACAGGCCAGTGGAGAATTGTTTTCGAATCTGCTTTGCGTCAGTAAGGTATTTAAGGACTTATTAGTAAGTACAATCAGTTTTAAAGAAAACCAAATGAATCTAGGGCTATCGAATGGCTTCTACCATGAACGGCATACAAACAATTTTGCAACAGATAGCTTCCACATGGAGGAAATATCCACCGTACAATAAGAGAAGCTTTCAAACAGCTGAAAAGACTTTACTTTTCTGCAAAATATGCGTCTGGGCCACGTTGCTAGAAGTAGTATTTTATGGCCTACCTCCACTTCAGTGAGTACGTGGAACTTATTTTGTATGTATTGCACAATTTTTTTGTTTGTTATTTTTCCTTCTTTAAAGCAACTGAGTTTTTTCTTTGGAAAAAACTGAAACATTTGCCTTATTTTTCAGCAAATCATGCAATTGAAGATCTTCATTTGCCTTTTAATACTTAATTATATTAAAAAGACTCGAATACTTGATAGATATATTTGTATTAGGCTAAACTTTTAATATTTATTTAAAACATATTTCAGACATATTCTACTCCATACCATCAACCGAAATTCTATGAACCATAGCTACGATTATTCTAATCGGGTTTTCCTGATGACATATCCATTTCCAATTGCAAATGACTTTACATATGTGTGCGCTGTTGTACTTGAAGAGTATATACTTTTCATTTCAGGTTTCTTTTGGGTGTCTTGCGACACATTATTTGCTCAAATAACTACTCATATTTCTTTACAATTTGAGGTAGGCCATTAAAATACTGAATATATATTCTATGGAATAAACTTTAATAAGAGATTTTCAGGAATTACAATGCGACGTTGATACGCTGATCACTCAAGAAACTGACGAAGATCGTGTAAAAGAAAATGTTATTATTTTCATCAAAAGGCATCGAAAACTCCTTGGGTAACTTGTTGTTATAATTCCTCAAACAATATCTGGTTTTTATATACTCATATCTTTTCATATGAATTATTTAAAATAGAGTTTGTTACGAACTTGAAAGAGTATTTAGTCCTATAGTACTAATAACAGTGCTGTTATCAGCTGCTAATATGTGCCTCAACGTATTCGAAATCAGCGAGGTAGACATAAATTACTACTGAAAATGTAATCCAAGGATGATAAATTTGTGCTTATTTTGTATATTATAGACGATGTCACAAGGAGACTATAAAGCTGCTGCACGACATGGATCTCTTTTCATGAATACTTTCTTTGAGATTTTATTTTACTGTATTTTTGCTGAAACATTGACTAAACAAGTATTTATACAATTTACCGATTTACTTTTAGTTCGAAATTTTCATTTAAACTTCTATGATCTTTTAATTATTAATAGACCAGCTCGATAGCTAATACAATCTACAACTCTAAGTGGACGAATAAGAATTCCAAATTCAAAATCTACATCCTGATAATGATTCAAAGATCACAAAAGCCATTTTATTGCACGGCGTATGGATTTTTTCCAATTGGTCATCAACGACTAACGATGGTAAATCAAAAATTTGTTTCCTGATTCATAGATCAAACGTTTTATACTTTGATACATTTTCTAGGTTATTAATACTGCTTTTTCATACTATATGATGTTAAAAGCGACCGGCAAAAAAGAAAATTAATCTCTTTAATTTTAAAATAAATTTTATTCTGAACAGGTTTCTTAATGCTTAGTTTTGAAAATTAGTAATATATATTCACAGCTGTAATTTAAGGTTGTATGGTCTATTCAGTCATCTTCAAAAGTCAGTGCAATTTATTAAACATATTACATAAATTTTTTTACTTTTAAGATGGTTTGATGAAAGAATAAATAGTAGCATGAATTTCTGCAATTACGAATTTGGTTACAATCTGTAACAAGTTATTGCCTAGTGCTACGTCTTTATTTATTAACGGATGTTTTCAAAGCTTATATTGTCAAGATGAAAATTCTGAATGGATTTACGAGCTTAAAATTTTTTATTTTGAAAATATAACTATAACTATAAATGTATAGATCATACACTTTAAGATGCAACTTATACGGTATTTAAATGTAATGTATTGGTGGTAATAAAGGTCTCTTATAAAAAACTTTATAAGAGTAAAATAAAATATATTACTAATTTACTTTACTTGACTGGTAATCCTATGTTTTCTGTAAGGAGCAAGAATTCGTAAGCTGTAAAAACGTATTCAGTAAGTGTGGTATACAAAAAACATTTTGATACAGCAGGTATTATTAGAGAAGCTAAGCAAATTCTGTCTTAAAATCTATAAGTATTACCGGTGCGTATAATATAGGCGTATATAGGTTTCTCAATATGGCTCTTAGTTTTTCATTTTGTTTCTCTGTTTTTTAAATTGTATTTAAGTCTCTTTTGTTCTCATTGTGGAATAAAAAATCTGAGGAAAACCAAAAGGAAGATGAAATCTGTATATGGATGGAAATTTTATTTTTCTGTCAAATCTGCGAAAAAGCGATGGCAGTACTTCATTTTGAGGCAGAGCCCACGTAACAATTAATTCTACTCATGCATGAGGCAGTAGTATTTTACCAACTTATTATAATGTGCTGTATAAAGTATATGTATTTTTTTATTCTTCTTCTATGAGATGGAAAAAGAAATTGGTTGGTTGCGTTTACAAGTTTGTTCAAAAGCCGTTTCACAATGTACGGATTCTTAACAATTAGTCATCAATGACTGATTATATGGTAAAAAAACAAATTTTTCTTACCAGTAGAGTGTCACACCCCCGGATCACCGATTTGGATGAAACTTTTTTTAGTTTGATCTCAAAGCGCTTAGTACGTTTTGCTAACATAGTAAGTATACCTATACATACATATATGATATTTTTAGAATTGCTTATATGAGCAATGATAACGCTTTTAGTTGCATCGGTAAAATGAAAGCTCATGAGATCAAACGAAAGGTAGTGTGCTTCATTATTCAGTATTATTATAGAAAACAATTTTCAAAGTTTCATCCAAATCGCTTATCCAGAGGTGTGGTACTATCCTGGTTAGTTCAGTGTCATAATTATTCATAAATATTAGGTATTATTAACTCGATTTGTTCATATTGCATGATGTTGAGAACAACAAAATAAGAGAATTTTGATTTTGTTTTATTTACATGAAATGATAGAAAACCGGTGAGGAAGATTTTTGTTTTCGTTGATGATTATTGACTTATAGATGAGGTTTACTAAACAACACTGCTGGTCAGAACTATCAAAAAACGAAAACAGTCGAAATTTAAACTGGAACATAAGAATATAAATGGCCAAAAACCAGTTTAATTTTTGTGAAGAATTGCAATGCTATTGTTTTAAATACGTCGAACGAAACACCATGATTTTGCTTATGAAGTGTTGAAATCATACACTGAGAAAAAAATTTCCTTAAATCAAAGAAAGCTTCATTGCGGGCAATCGGTTAAATATTTTTTTGATTAAAAAAAACATTCTTTAATTCAAAGAAACCCGTTTTTAATAGAAAGTAATTTTCTTTTTTTTTTCTACAGAAACTTTCTTCCCATTAAAATGAGGTTTCTTTGAATTAAAGAATGTTTTCTTTAAATCAAAAAAATATTTAACCTATTGCCCGCAATAAAGCTTTCTTTGATTTAAAGAAATTTTTTTCCCAGTGTAATAAATGGTAAATATACCTGGGTATTCAAAACATTTTTTTTTTTATTATTCAGCAAAATAAGGATAAAAAAAATTCTAAAATTTTGGAAAAAGAAAAAATAATTTTCTATGTTAAATTTTTAAGCGTTAAAACGCGACAAAATGACCTGGCGCTAAGTGCGTATAAATATGCCAGATGCGTCGACAGCATCTCTTTTTTGTGTGCATTTTCCAGTTAAAGATTTTTGTCTTATTTGAAAACTGTTCAACAATAATAACAAACTTTTATGTTGGAAAACATTTTTCCTATAATTATTAATTTTCCTGTGATTAATAATTGTCTAAATTAAAATCTTAAAATATTAATTATGACGGCTGCAACCGTCGTCGGTTAGCTGTAATTCATTAGAATGGCTATATTAGATAGTTCTAGTTTGAAATGGTATTGATCCCTGGACTTTCGTAATAATAGGGATTAACACCCTAGGACTCGAAACAATTGACACGTGAAGCATCACTTCACGAAATTTAAATTTTAATAAAGATTGAAAAAAACTGCTGATTAACAATCCGAATATCGTTACGAGAAAAATAAATTAATTTTTTTCCAAATAAGAGTCCAGGGGATCATTTTAATTCCTTACCATTCCAAATTATTATTTTTTTGTTTCATATTTCTCCTGCTTTATTCTTGAGTAACGTGGTTAATATTATTGTCCTAAAATTAGAGTAAGGAACTATTTATGGTTTAAAATAAATTATAAAAATGGTAAAGATAATAATGTATAAAAAAGAAAGGCTGCAATCCCTCCTGACAGGGCGGTTAAGAAGGTAGTCCTCTTACAGGGAGGGATTCTTGAGTAAACGTGATGTTATTTAAGCTAAAATAAGTTTATTTCTACGCATGATTTCGATATTAAAAAATATCTAGCTTTAAATTTGAAAATGCTGTCTATTATGGGAATTAACATATTCTTGGAAACAGACAGATCGGACAAAACTATTAATTTCTATCATCATGTACTAACGATCATAACAAACACAGAAGACTTCGTCGATGGCCTTTGTCAACTATATTACATATCAGATTCATTGGATAAAAATGACAAAAGCTGATGATGAATTCAGGATTGTGACATGTCGATAGCTAGGACAGAAAGACAGCCAGTAACACATAATATAGCGATAATTTTGAAAAGCAATCCGTTTCAC
Source organism: Ormyrus pomaceus (assembly GCA_900474385.1). Taxonomy (NCBI): domain Eukaryota; kingdom Metazoa; phylum Arthropoda; class Insecta; order Hymenoptera; family Ormyridae; genus Ormyrus; species Ormyrus pomaceus. Next base: position 5,213 of record UCOM01000303.1, read on the forward strand.
GAACGCTATAAAGAAAACATTTACAATGGAACTCTAAAACAGAAAACAATTATAAATTCAAAGCATATCTTCAAATCCTGATTCATAGATCTTAGAAACCTTTATACAGTCTATGAATTTTTTCAAACGATTTACTATGTGGTTAGTATAACATTTTTAAAATATAGATGCATATATATAGATTTAATACGTTTTTCAGGTCATAAATACTGCTTTTTCTTATTACATATGATGCTGGGAAATGATGTTAATAAAAATATTCTTACTCAAGTGTTTCGCACAGTAGTAACCCTAAGCTCACGTAGATAATTGCATGACAAATAGCTGGTAATTATTGGACCCTTAAATCCTTAAGTTGGGTATATGAGATCCTATAAAATTTTATTTTATATGTCATGTAAGAGATGTAAAAACACCACTTCATAAGCCGATGATCAAACTATATGCATATTTTGATGCTAATTTGTTGCTAATTTATTATGCTGTTCCTGATTGTGTTGTTCCAACCGTACCTGATAAACAATGGATACGCTTAATATAATAAACTAGCGTATAGCCCCTCTGTATCTCCTGACCTTGTAAAAATATCAATATGAGACTGAGGGTATATTTTGTTGCTAATTTTTTGTTCGAAAAGCCAACTGGTTTTTATTTTCTTGCTTGAAAGACGTCAGTCAAGATGCTCGACATTTTTTCCTGTTTTCGAGTTTCTTGAATGTGTTGCTCAGTGGTTTCTGCAGAAATGGAAATAGCGCGAGCTACGTTTCTGGGACTCGGTTGGAGCAACAAAATAAAAACCAATTGGCTTTTTTTAGCGATAAATTAGCAATGAAGTATGCCACCAGTCTCGTATTGATATCTTTATAAAGTTAGGAAATACAAAGTGTGACTACTCTAGCTTAATATTAAGTTAGCGTATCCATTGTTTCTTGGTACCGGATGGAGCAACAAAATCTGGTGCGGCGTAACAAATTAGCAATAAATTAGAAACAAAATATGCATATGGTTTGATTACGAGCTTATGAAGTAGTTACGCTAGCTTAATATACGTTAAAAACGTGCTACAGTAAAACATATATTATAATAAAAGTTTTATTGATAAAAATTGGGTCGCATTATATTGCAAGAGATGCCCACAATAGAATATTATATTATATTAGAGCATCGTCATAAATTGTGTCAGATACAGCTACCACTTTTGGAATAGGTATATTGCTGTACAAGAAATTGAACTGATAAAAAAATTAAACGAAAATGAACCATCAAAAACTGTAAGTAAAATAAAATATCCTTTTAACAATATTATAAATATTGTATAAATAGTATATCGTATAGTAGTAAATAGTATAAATTAATGAATTCTATACCGCCAGTTCAATTTTTGCAATAAATTATGCAAGTACCTTTTGTCTATGACTTTCAGGAATGACTAGTAGTTTATACCCTTCTAACTCATTGAATTGTTCATCTTGACATTTGACTGATAAATTACTACAGTAAAATAATATTATACGGTGTATTAATATATACCGTGGATAATATAACTTTATATCATAGCTAATTTACTTTAATGTGAAAGATTGCTTAAATTTAAAAGAAAACATTTGTTTATAAGTGGATTAAAAATCAATTTATTACAATATCTTTTTACATAAGGTCTCTATCTAATTAAAAATAACTCTCTATTCATAGAGAGAGAAACAAATTATTAATTATTTTTTCTGCAAAGTCCAATGTGTACATGTCTATTCATTTATTTATTTTATACATTTACATGCCTTTATTTAAACTAACATCGCAAAATAAATAAATGGTTTTACAAACTGCATCAGTGACATTTAATAACAAGGATAAAGTCTAAAATCTGTATTCACATTATAGATACAATATTGTCTGCCATTAACGCAGTCAAAATAAGCCAATTCTTACTTATAAAGTATTTCAAGGCAGAATTATTCTCTGGTATTAATAAATTACTCTTTTTTGTACATATTAAAAAATATATAGTGCAACTTTTCCATAATTCGTATTTATAAAAAGTAACATGCATAATTTCTTCTGTAAAAGAATATTTTTCAAAAAGTATCTCCAAAAACTTCTGCCATTTTAGGGTCGAAGAAAACAAATGTTAGGCACGATTGTGAATTCAAGTAATTGCCTTTAAATTAATTATAAACTCTCACTTCATTTACATATGACATTGCTGTATTAATTATATAAAAACATAATCTTACATGAAGCTAATGTCAAGTGCCGCATACCAGCAAACTTGATCTGACGAATATCAAAATTCATTCTTCCACAACTTTCTTGATTATATGCAAGTTTTTGGCACACTCTTCTACCTTCAAAATTGCAGCACAACCACCCGTGGCAGTGTTATTAATTACAAAAATAGTGGTTTAACTACTAGCAACCGTTGTCTCACATTCTCTCTCGATTACACGTTCATGGGTTTTCGGATTGTTTAGATCCCCTCCCTTTGTGGTTTTAAACGAAAACTTCTTACAACTACTTTCGTTGTAAAAAAAATACTCTACTCTGCCTTTATACTATTGTAGTATACATTCGCATGGACGGCATAATTAATTCTTTTATATTTGCAAGGTATTCAACTTTGCGTATATTGATAGACCCTTCAATTATTCAAATAAACTGAAGATTTTCTTTTTTTTTTTATAAAGAGTTCATCACAGCCTCACTATTCTTAGTGAAATCTTGCTACGCTGAACTAAGGAGTTCTCTAAAACAAATATTTACATAAATGTAGTAATGTAAGTAAATTATCATTTAGGCTAAAACATATTTAAATTAGATTGAATATTACATTTTATTTAAAAAACGTAAGGAAATACTCATATTTAATTTTAATAAACTATTAGTATTCATTTTCTTTTATACTGCGTTCAAAAAATTTCAACTTACGTTGATAATTCTCTTCCTAATAGTCCAGTTCCAACCAATCCTGTGCGAGAGCGGCTTCTATTCAATTGAGCTCTCCTTTCAGCTGCAAAAAATTAAATTAATATTATTAATTATTATGAAAATAGCAACGGTTTTAAATCGATAGCTTAAAAATTCACACGCTATTTAATGTTAAAGTAAGCCATGACCTTAAGAGGTTCAAACACAGTTAATGTAAACACGCAAGCAGACATAAATGGTTAAGTACACAATAAATTCTAGAATATAACTTTGTAAAATCGGACAAATATCTTTAGTAAGAAATTGCTTATTCTATTGGTCAATTCTATTGGTTTCAATTTAATCCTTTAATCATGCAATATTTAAATATTTGGAAAAACAATTATTACTTTGTCAATTTTCAATTTTTATCAAATCGATACAAAAATTTTGATTTATAACGCTGTTGAGAATTAATAAAAAAAAATCCAATTATCTCGAGAATTTGTATATTAATTATAAAACTTGGAAAATTCGTTTACATGTATATCACACATATAAAACGCCGTCGCCAAAATTAGTCGCATACAAAATAAAAAGTTATTAAAGTAAAAGTTTATCTGTTAGAACGAACGTCTGTAATCGTAAGTTTACCAGCATTCTTTACGCCTTTCCAAATTTTCCACCTAATCGGACTTTTAGACTTTTCTCTTTTAGGCGACATCGCATTTACGGATTTTTTCGGCGAGCTTGTTTTGCTGCTGCTCGAAGCATGAGATAAAAACGAACTATTCAGCAATTTCGAACCCCTAAAAGTAAATAATTTCTTAAATTTAGACGTTTTCTTTTCTAAATTGCTAGTGTTGCTTGCCTCGGCTACGCTTTCGTTTAATAAATCGTGACACTTATCATAGCTGGTTTCTAAAGTTTCTAAATTATTGTCAACATGGTTCCTAGTTTTAACAAGTTCTCTAGATTGTTGTTCATTCAAGAATCTACTATATAATACATCGTATACTAATTGGTTAACATTAGAAGGCAAATCATTGCATGACATAGATATACGTTGACTAGCTTCTTTCTGTAAATTTTGACAATTTTTTCGTAAGGGAGGTAAAGTAGTGTGTTTATCTGGAGGGACACCTAAGTCCTTTCCTAGTCTATGAGTTTTTACTTTAGTCGCGAAGTTTCTGCGTCGTTTAACAACGACTTGTCTTATAAACGCGTCTTGCTTAGGTTTCTTACTAAGGATTAATTTTGGTTGAACCAACGAAACGCTCTGTAAATTAATAAAACTTTTACTTTTAGGATTACTAAACAATCTCCTCTGACTTTTCTTTGGTAAAACGAAATTTCTCCTTTTACAAACTACTTTTTTCTGTTTTTGCTCGACAGAATCGTCATCTAATCTTCTAACCCCGCTCATAAACGAGTCTAGTTCTATCCTCAAACTAAGGCTTTCGTTTTTGAAATCACTATCAACATTAAAGTTTCCTAAGTACGTCTGCTTGTGACGGTGCTTGAACCTCCAGGTCTTGTGGACAAACTTAAACTTCGGTGTGGTGTGACTCCTCGTCTTGCTCTTAAGCTTCAACTTACCGCCGGCGGCGCGAGTCTGACGTTTACGTCGCTGATCTGGTCGACTGAAGGCCGAGCCCGTTTGCAAGGCCTCCATCAAGCTGTCCATAACACCCTCCTGCGTTTCGTGAGCGTTCATGTCAACGAGGGCGCGTTTCCGTTCCGCTCGGGCCGCTCGTTCGGCCTCAGCCTTTTCGCGGGCTTCGCGGGCTCGACGCTGTTTTTCTTCTGCTTCGCGTAGTTTTATAATCTCCTTTTGTGCTTGCTGAAATTAAAAGTAACAATGATTTTATTAAAATTTTTTATACTAATTTAGCATTTTATCTTTCTCTTTTTATCGTTAGTGGGGGGAGGCTTACCAGAAAATCATCCTTAAACTTCTTAATGTCACCAAAGAATTCTTCAATGGTGTATTTCTGCTTATCAAATGCGAAAAATTCTGAAATATCTGTGTACAAGGAATCCATGTGTTTAAACATATTCATCATGACTTCATACGACTCCCGGGCTTTCTTCGCAAACGGCTAAAAGAATAATATATATTTGATGAAATAAACATAAAATAATAAAATGGTATGTTTTTTATTGATAGGATAGTAATTTACCGTCATAACTTTGGCGAAGTAATCTTGGTCACACTGTGGAATTTTAGCATTGTTCAGATCTTGTTCTAAATTACGAATATTAGCATCCATCTGTCGAAGAGTTCTTTGAATATTTTCTAATATTACTCTGCTGGCTCGATCAACGTGCGTCAACTCTTCTGGGAAATTTAAACAATCCGGGAACTTCCTTTCTATCGTATCGACTAGGTAATGAAGTAAAGTTTGCTTGTTTTCGATATCTTTTGTACTCGTAAGCTGTAAAAAAATGATAAATAAATTAAGTAAACATTTTTTTTTTAAATAATGATTACGTAGGTTTGAAATATAATTACTTTGGTGAGAAAGCTGATTTCAAAACCAAAAGCTTGGCCATTCTTCGATCCTGAATTCATGTAATTTCCAAGAAGTAGAATCAATTCTAATATTTTTGCAAACTTTTTACTATTCTTGACTTCTTCGCAAGCTGCCGTGCCAGCAACAATATCAGGTTTGACATCAAGAACGAGTTCTTCGTATTTCAACATAAAACTCAACGACCTTAATCGTGGTAATAATCTCTTAATTTGTGATACCTAAAAATTGAGCAATATAAATTAGAATTTTCTGTCAAAAAATATAGATAATACGATATCTTAAAAAAAAAAAAAAAAAAAAAATCTTACCGTAACACAGAACTGCTCTGCCTCCGTTAAGTCGTCATATTGGTCTTTGTAATTCTGTAATTTCGCCAATTGATCGGGTGGTGGTAAATACTGTATTAAACCTTGCAAAATGTTATCGTTGATTACAGGCCCTTCGCATCTTAATAAACAGGATTTAACTTCTTCGAACGACGTGTGTTTCAAAGTACCATTCAGGAGAATCAGAATGTTCTGAGCTGATTTACCATCTAAGACTTTGAGATCTTTGACTTTCTTTGCTGGCGCCGATCTGGAGTAAGGATAAAATCTTTATTTCTATTAAAAATAGTAAAGTAATGCAGAAAAGAAGGTAGTATAATAAAGCAGAAAAATTAGATTTTGATTGTAATAAAAACTTACTTGTCAACGACATCATCGACTTTCCTGCTGGAAGGTTTAGACGAAAACTTCTTTGCCAATCCAGTCAAGATCTCTGGGCTAGCCAATTTGTCTTCTTGTACCTTTACCCAAAATGATTTTTCTGACATTTTATGTGGTAAAATCTATGCAAACAAATTTAATCAAATTAATTAAACCAATTGCTAATAAAAAATATATTCTTTTTAGGCACCAACAATGAATCAAAAAAAGAACTTACCGCCTTCCAATTGGCTCTCTTCAACGGCCCCTCGACCTCCCATTTCTTCTTGGGCTTCAGACCGTGAGGCAGCACTTCGACGGCATTGGGCATCGGTAGCCTCATTCCACCGAAAGGCGGTGGGGGCGGACCCATACCACCAGGCATCGGGGGTGGTGGAGGTCCGCCCATACCTGGCATGGGAGGCGGGGGTGGCGCTGGCGGTCCGCCCATACCTGGCATAGGAGGTGGTGGTGGAGCTCCGCCACCCATCATTGGAGGTGGCGGCGGCGGTGGAGGTGGTGGTCCACCCGCACCTAATGAACCTGGCATCGGTGGCGGTGGGGGACAATTGGCACCGAGTTTCTACAAACGGAAGAAAAAATTTTCAGTTAAAAGAATTTTTGGGAATAATTTGCTAAAATGCAAAAGTATAGTTTAGATAATTATATGTACTTATTTTCAAAATTTGAAAATAATGTGTTACTGATTACACTATTTTGTTTTGAAGCTAATGTGATGTAAATTGCAATAGATAAAATGAGCTAATTTCAATCTCCCCTGAGGAAGTGAAAATTTCCATCTTCAACAAGTTCAAACTGAGATTCTCTGATTGAATAAGTAGGCGCAGATTAGAGATAATCGTGAAAATTGTAATGACCAAAGATCGTGAATAATATACAACAGTAAGGAAATTATTGAATATGCATGAAAGCAAGATAATGGCAAATAGTTAACCTTAAAACGTATACTTTTTTAATAAAAAAATAATAATAATTACCGGTAAACTGCTAGCACTTCTGCCAGTTCCTTTCTCCAATTCGCGAATGACATTCTCAGCGTGCTGAAGTTTAGCTTCGGCTTCCTGTTTTCTCGCAATGGCTTCCTCGAGCTTTTGCGACATTTCAATCAGTCTCTGTTCCTCTTCGGCACGAGATTTTTCCACTAACGTTTCAATCAATGGTTGTACATCGATTTGAAACCGTTTTGTCGCTCTGAAATCTGGATCGCAGCCAGAGCGGTGCAGTACAATTTGTGACACACACTCCTCGATTAATTTGTAGTATGCGGGTCTGCGGAATTGAAAATTATTTTATTGTATACTCTCTACGTAGCCATTTACATTAGATATTAAAGAGTTACTTAATTAACCTTTTGAATTGGACAATCAAAAGAACATTTAAACTATTAAAAGATGTACTAATGTAAGTGTATTAAATAATCAAGTAAAGAAAAGACAGTCCTTGAAATACATGATACGTTTTCTTGCAATTTAAAAAGTAAATTAAGCGAAACTTGTAATTAAGAAACTATATTCTTTGAAATTATAATTCATATAATTACCTAATTGAAGCATCATCTCGAATAAAAAGTAGATGTTGAAGGATTGACAAGAAGTATGGTTCTGCTACTGTATCCATCACCATGTTCTTTACCACTTCGAAACAATCGTTTACATCGTCCAATTCTAATCTTACATGGTCGAATCTTTGTACAAACTCTTCGTAATCCTCGTCTTTATGATCATTGAAAATCTTTAAATGCCTCGTTAAGTCTTCAGATTCATCATCCCCTTCCAGTGTCTCTAAAATATCCGCTAATCCTGCTCTCATAATCTCATTCCTCAAATGTAATCGAAAGTCTAGCTCCTCTGCCGACGAAATGATTGAATTTATAAGTTGAAGACATACGACCTAAAATTTCATAAAATAATGTGAAAATCTAGTAAAGAAAAAATTATATTAACAGCACACATTTGAAGCTGAGTAAGATGAAAAAAATGAGCTGTAAAGAATTGAATAAAAATTTTCCCTTTTAGTAAAGAGAATTTATATGTAAATATAAAATAATTCACTCTTTCAAGAATGTAATTTTTAATATACCATTATTCTTATAAATAAGTGAAGAGTCTTCATTTTATGTGTCTATTCACTTACTTTATCCACACCAAGAAAGTAAAATAAAATGTTCTTATATAAAGCGAATACTCACTCTAGTGAGCGAATCTTCACTTCTGAAAACCCCCAAAGACCAACAAAACGAACAAGAATATAATGAATTGAGAGATTTTACATTAAATCGCTTGCCATCTAAGCTCCACGTGCTCGCGAAACTCACTCTGAGGTTCTCGTTTTGTTTGTTCATGAGGCCTTGGACGATGGGCAGAAATCGGTCCTTGCCGTTGAACTCGCCGTTCATCGTAATCGCGTCTAAAACTTTTTTATGACTCTCGCTGGAAATAAGGCAGACTGCTCCTAGAAGTTTGACGGCTTCGCACATAACGGAGGGTTTGCTGGGCTCGAGGGAACGAGCGACGATGGTCAGGGCCTCGTTGTGCGCCAGGATTTCCTTCATTCCAACGGTGTTGTTCATGATGGCCTTCAGGCAGCGGATGCACTCGTACTGCACCTTTTCGTACCGACTGTCACTGAAAATATCGACAGGTTTAAACTTGGACTTGTTTTAGTTGGTTGGATGAAAAAGCTTAGTGTATTCATGCAGTGACTTATACAATGGATGCGCGAGTTATTGTTTCTAGCTATTCGTTTATTTCTGCGACTCTTTCAAAGCCAAATCAAAGAAAAAGTTTTGTCAGTGTCGAATACGTCAAACGTAAATTATAAAAATTAATTTTGCTTATAATTTGGTCATATTGGATATTAAAAATTGCAAAATTTCTGTAGTTGTGCAATTATAGCGATTAGCTTCAATATTATAAAATTGTTGACAGTCTGTGTTCTCAAAAGAAAATTAAACATTAACATTAATACAACATAAATTACTAATTTTTAATCTAATACTGGCACAACACTAGTTATCATTTCACTTGGATTACCTATTTGACTGAAAACACGAACTGGAAAAAAGTAAGAAAAAATTAGGTTTGCTTTTTTGAAAAGATCTTACCTAAGACCCTTAAAACTGTAGATATAAACAAGAAAATCTAGTATTTTTCTCGTAAAGATTGTAAAATTTAGTGGCAGCTCCATGAGTTTCGAGAGGTTTATTCCAACTTTTCATCAATACTATTTGTCCAATTCACTTGAAACTTACACTAGTCTGTTTATTATTTACACTTGGGGCTAATTCTCAAAATTTTCAAGTAAATCAGTCAAATAATAAAGTTAGACAGCCCGAAAACTCTTTATTTACTACAGCGTCCTCCTCGACAATTTTCTCAATTATACCAAAATGCCTATCTACAGTCTTAACAATTTTCCTACTCCCAGGAATGCCAGACCAGGTACTCACTTCCGATAGCATTCGTTGAGCATGACGAGGACCTGCTTGAGCCCCTTAGTGCCGAACTCCTGGACCCAGCTGAGTGGATTATTCGTCAAAGCGATCCTGAGAGACTCGATGCAGGCGTGGATTTTGTTGACACTGAGGTCCGGCTGTGCCAGATACTGGATGTAGTCCGCCGGTTTATCGAACTTGTTACGGCTGTCCTGGACGATACCCTTGTAGTGCAGAATCAGCATCTGCTTCTTCTTTCGCTCCGACTGCTGTCGCAGCGGCTCCTTCTTTTCCTCCGACAGATTCATGTTTGCCTGTGGGGGAGAGTGATTATTAGTATATCTGCGATGGATTTTCCGTAAGTATAATGAGTAATTCTACATTTTTTATCGCTATTTTATACTATCAAAAATGTTACATGCTTCTTTAAGAAAAATTGCTTACCACATTTCTATTGCAAAGAACGTCTTTCAAAATGATACTAACTGATAATGATTATAAGAATCTACGCACCAAGCTTTGTATAACAATTATTTAATTCTTTTCTACTTCTTTTAATTAAAATTATAAAATTTCCAGGCTGCGGAGATACTTACCAAAAGTTCCTCGAACTTGTCGTTAATCGTTTCCTCGTCCATCCTCTCGATCATGCAGCGCTGCTGCTCGACCTCGTTGAAGTCATCCGAGTTCGGCCGAGGCATCGTGTGAGGACCTGCGCCGTCGCCTCGGCCGGATTTTTTTGGCCTTCCGAACCATGTGTCCAGCTGAAAGTAAAGTGCATAATTATTATTGAGCAAACTCTTTTACTGTACTTAACGTTACTTTTTTTTTTATTTCAAAAGCGCGTTTGTTTTTAAAATTCAACAAGTGTGTGTGTGGGAGACTCGTGAAAACGAGTCATCCAGAAAATGGGGAAAATAAAAGTGGTATTACACGTTTCTTGGAATTATATGGTATTTTTGGACTGGAAATTACTCTTTGCAATTTGCAAATCAACGATTTTCCCAGTCTAAAACTAATAGTGTAATCACGACAATTGGTCGTTGCAATAATAATGGTTTCCGTCACTGTTGCGTCAGAGTGTTTAACGTCCATTTTTCTTTTTAACTCTATACTACTTTCGAACGAGTAAGGAAAATTCGTGCACCTGAAAACGTTTTGAACTATAAATCTTTTTAAACTCCCGTTCTTTGATTATTCAGCTTTGACGTAAGTAATTTTTTTATTTGACGTCGTTGTGTTATAATAATTTATTATGCGTTTAAATTGCGTTAAACGTAAAAGATAAAGTTTTTGTTAGCTATTAGTAATGCATGTAATAACTATAACACTTTGAAGATTGAATATTCAAAGAACAGATGAATAATGATAGAAACGAACAAGTATTTTAATGATCTTGAAACATGTTGTGCACACCGAAGAATTCTGCACTTATAATTTCTGATCACATCCTAATTATGCATGTCTTCTAGAAAAATCGCGCCTCAATTATTCACCTTTAAAAAGTCCAACGAAAAAGTACACAAGACACACCGCATCTTTCTCCTCCACTAAAACAAAAACCGAAGCGCAGACAAAAATCTCAGCCCCTCGATCGACAAATGGCCGATGGCCGACTGCTCGTCGATCCCGGGCAAAGACTGGTGAGGACTGCCGCGCGGAAGTGACGATTAAATTTATGCGACGAGCATCGTTGTTATTAGGCCGGCCGATTTCTATACCGATTACGAAAGGCGGCACAATGGATTTAAAAAAAAAAAAAAATTGATATGCCGCGCGCAGATCACGGCTGGTTTTTCGCGCGACGCCGATATCGATTATTGGCCTCACGCTCCGCATAGGAAAACCTGACTGAGAATTAGCCGAGCGCCGGTTTATCTAATGAACGAGGCGATATATTGTGCCTGCCGGCGATTAGGAGTGTGTTTGGCTTGGTGCACATGACCGAACGCGTAAACTCGGAGTGGGAGAGATTGGTGCTGCGCGGGTGTCAATGATTTATTTAATATTTTGGTGATCGCGAGATAGAAGAGGCGTTTGTATTCGAAGCGAATAATTAAAGTGTATTATTTTATTAGTGGATAGAAGAGCTTTAATATTTAGATTCGAAGCTCAAGTGCTGGTTGATAATTTCATTTTATAGAAATAATTCGATCCATAATAGGTAACTCTGGGCGCTGGTAGGAACTGTACTTGTATCCTACTGTTTGACGACAGAATGGCGGAAAAAGAAAGAGGGAAAAAGCGATGCCTGAACCCATCGAACTCGCAGGTAGTCGGGCGGCACGTAGTGGACAAAGGTACAGCAATAAATGAGCACAGTTGTAAAACAGTTGCTTTCATATTCGGAATCGTGTCGCTTTCTACAACATCTTCCCGAGGGTTTTTCTAAGCTGCTGCAGTAAATTGTTTTTTTTTATTGCGGGGACTATCTTTCCGCTGCTGACAAAATACGTTGTAAAATAAAAAAGTGTTTCCAAATAAACGCAATGGGAATTTAACATTTTTTTTTTTTAATCTGCAGATGCTGTCAATAAAACTCTTTAAACATGTGAGTCAAGATTATTAAAATTGAAACAAGTGACAGATACGACGCACACTCTGAAACTCGCCAAGTGTTTACGTACACTGAATGTATTATCGGTGTGTTAATTAACTTTGCATACAATATAAAGTACGCAGAACATCTGCATGCGCGTATAATAGAAACGAGCTTAGCCAGATTATGCAAAGGAATTCGTTGTGAAATCAATCATTTTTTTCATTTTTTTTTTAAGAATATGGTAGCACTTTCAAACAACTGTTTTTTTTCTTTTTTCTTTTTTAAGTCGCAGGTAAAAAAAATTGTAAGTCGGCCAGAAAATTGGTTATTTATAAGTGTGATATCATATCAGATAAGATGATTTAAAATTGATTGATAATAAAAGTAAATTCAACTATGTGTATCGTAAACATTGCAGAATCAAGTAACAATACGCGGAAGGATAAACAATAATGAGAAATCATAATCACTCTAAATAATATATGATAATACATGATAATAAAAAAAGTTCATACATTTCCTCAATGCAGTATAAAAGCTTATTTTTCGCATCAAGACAAATTTACTTGTTTTATTTTTTGTGCAGTAAATAAAAACGTAATTGAAACATAACAATAATTATTCCCGGTCAATCAATCAATTAATTTCAATTATAAAATCTCCCTCATCTCTACGATCGGCGCCAAAAATAAATTTCTAAATAAACTTAGCAAGATGACTAACTTACATCCGACCGCTTTCTCTTATTTTTAGCAACCCCAAATCGCAAACTAAAAAAAAAAACACATCGCTTCTTTCGTCTCGCGGCGAGTTTTCCCGCGGCTCTTCGGCGTCGTGTCGTAGTTTTTTTTTTTTTTTTTTAATTTGCGTAAAAAGGGAGCGCGGCGCTTAATTCGACGAAGCGCGCGATAAAAAATTGCCGCTCGCGGTTACCGCAGTGCGGGGACACGAAGCGCACAAACGCAACGTGCACTTAAATTCCAATGACGACACGCGGCTCTTTCACTTCTTTTAGCGTTGACTCGATCGATGAAAAAAAAAAAAAAACGGCCTTTTAACTTTGTCGCGCGTTTTTTTATTCGGTTAGAAGAGTCGGTAAAATTGTATGTATAAAATCGAACGAGCTTTATTGAATTCAATGAAGCGGCGATAAGAAAAAAAAGTTTGTGACAGAGTATAGGCGTTGATACATATTAAATAGAAAGTTTTTTTATGTGGCTCTGCTCATTGTGTAATAGCCGTGCGCTATTTTAAAAGTCCTCTCGGCAGACCGCGCTGTTATTGTATTTACTTACTTAACTTCATTGTCGCGCATTTGAATAAGGGAATATAAAGAGATCGTAAATTTATTATTTCAGTCAAGGTTTTTTAATACGAGCGACCCAATTTAATCTGATTCATTATTTGACGTGTGTTTTTTATGATTCTATTTTGGTTCTGATTTTGCGTTTTGGAGAGATTAATTCGGATGCATCAGACTTTGCGCGGATAATGAAAGAAATTAGTCGCGATTGCGCAATATCGACATTCCATTTTACCGAATCGAATAAATATTGTACGTGCATGTACAATAAAATTCGCGAGAGAAAATATAATATACGTTATAAAAGTTATGCAACGCAACTTTGCATAATGTCGTAATCATAATTGTTTTGATTCGTTACACCGAGAAGAAAAGATTCTTTTGAAAATTTTTAAGAACACGCAAAGAAATATTTACATTCAAACAAAACTCTACTTTGTGCCGGTTTTACGGTTTTCATTATTCTGAATTTTCTCACAAAGAACACAATAAATGTAAGGAAAATCTTCATTTTAACCACTACAACACACATTTACTTTCTGATTTCCCAAAAAAAAAACCGAACAAATCATTAATAAAGAAAAAACAAAAGTAAGAACTCAATCAGTCGCAAAATAACGAAAACCCATCGAAACTGCAATTAACACATCGAAGCACTCGAGGCTCGCGTCGCAACGGCGAGTAGCGATCTTAATTGCCAGCACGTGCCTCCTCCAATTGCGCTCCTAAAAAATGTCCCTCCACGCCTCCATCCCGCTTTTCCAGCGATCAATCCCCGGCGAGTCGTTCCCTCGCGAGTCAGCGAGCCAAATTAATCGGCGTATCCCCTGTGTGTATAGAGCCGCTCTCCAAGCCCGCGGAATGCGCTTTGACGAGCCGAGGTGTGCGCGCCGCAAGCATATGCATGCATGCATGCATGCACAAGAGTGGCTTACCCATTCGGCGATCATGATGCGGAGTGAAATGTGGCTCTCGAATTTACCAATAGCGCGCTTTACTTCTGACTCGTTCCTTTCTTCGCGCGCAGCTCTCCGCACACTATAACTCCCGGGACGCGAGACAGAGAGAGAGAGAGTCACCACTTATTGTTCCCTCGTCATATTCGTCGCGCCGGCGATAATGCCGGCGGAGTCATTGCGATTTCGCAAGGCCTCCTCTCTCCTTCCCTCTTTTTTTTTTTTTTTTTTTCTTTCGCAGAACTAACGTGGCTTTATCTCCTTATCGATGCGGTACTTGGAGCTGCAACGTCGAAAATATGTAGGTTGTTGAGCTCTCTTCGAGGTTTTCTTATTTTTTTTTGCTTTCGGTTTGGGTCAGCTCGAAACGAAATTGTGGTAGCTTTAGAAGTGGTTGGTGGGTTCGAAGTTTTACAATGTGTTAGGGAATAGTTGAGAATTATGCGGTAGTAAATTCATTATTTCTTATTTACATATTTTCAGGCATAGTTTTCAGATAAAATGCTGCATCACACTTTAAAAAAAAAAACTCATTTACATGAGTAATTACTCATTTAAATGCAACAGCTTCACTCAATGTTATTGCAATCGTCACCTCCTAACGGTCAAGTAAATACTCTTTTCGAAGTCACCGAAAAGCACTATCTTAACGACTGTGGAATGCTTTCAAGATAATTCAAATCACTGTCGAAAATTCTAACGAACTGCATTGTTTTTACGCATCGCTTATCCCACGCGTCAGATAATCTATCTTTTCTCGCTTACGAATCGACAGCTGTAAATTACCCAAAGAAAAGGTAAACAAACGCGGCCGGTTACTTCATTAACGCGGCACCGTTCATTCATTAGTTTTTCATAATACAATTACGGATCCGACGATGACCAAATAACCGCGTCGAGTGCCAACTCCGACATGAACGTGTGAAAATTGTCGTATCGGAGACTGTCCGGTTATTCGATTATATCCCCGCTGACGCGCGACAGTATTTATAGAAGTGATCTGCCGCGAGAATAAACTCGGCAGAGCTTTTTTTCGCGAATGTCCGCCGCGCGCTGAAAAGCCGCGAGTAACGTTTGTTTGAAAATGATTGAATGGAGAATTATAGAATGCAAGGAAGTACTTGAGTACGAACGAGAGTTTGTTTCTTCGCGTTGCTTTCCATTCATAAAAAATAATATTTAAGCGTTTTACGTAACGCTCGCTTTCGCTTGCATCTCTGGTGCTTTATTATTCAACGGTTTAAAATAGAATTTTATGGACTGTTAAGAAGGACTGTAAAAAAAAAGGCTGATATATAAAAGACGGCCTTTCTGGCTTTTTGTCAAGTTTTTCTGTTTTTATTTTTATTTTTATTTTTTTTTTTTTAATTTTAAATTATTCTGCGTTTCGTAATTAGTTATTATTGGCGGCGAAGTCACGAAAACAGGCAATTTAAAATAGAAATTCAATCATTAAAGGTCTTTTGTCCTTTGCAAAAGTGCGATTTTTAATGTAAGGATTAATAAAAGGTACAATTTAATTCCCAATTCAAACGCAAACAGGCGCATTCAAAAGGTCGCGACTTTCGTATTCCTTTTTTGTCTTCTGGAGTCAAGGCCTCCTGGTCAAGATAAAAAGCTACATACTTCGCATTCCCTTCTAATTTATCATTTATTTACACAACTTAAAACTGTTTAAGGACTTGTCACTCAAAATTAGTCACATCACGTTGTCGTTTAAAAAAGATCTTAATAAATTTACTTCGCGATATGGAACGGTTGAGAATCGCTAAAAACTTTGAAGCGGCGTTTAAAGTAAAACTGCAATTGAGCAAAAACTTAATGCTTCGGTAAAATGCAGCAATTAAATGCTATGATTCTGCAGAAAACCGTCGAGTCTATCAAAATAGCTTGAATTTTATTATTTTCAAGCTTTTTACTCGACACTATCAATTAAACAAGGTCCTTTTCATCGGAACGAGCTAACGGTGCGCTACTTAAACAATCATCGAAAGATCTGTATAATTGCCGCCGAGGAGCGCGTCATCTTTTTAGCGAATGCTGCCTCAGACAGTATAGACGACCGACACGAGACATCAAAGCCGCATCAAAACTGTCAATTTATATCTATGAATACACTTGTTTACTTCGCCGATCCAGGAGTGATAAGAGCGGTTGATCAATTTAGAAGCTCCATGTTTCCGAGTGCAAAGTCTTGCCGCTTCGTACCGCTGAATTCCTAAGAATAATTCTTCTGGAAAAGTCGCGCGTTAAATAGCGATGCACGGATGGTTTGTTCGAATATACTTAGCCGCGCTCGGCGTTTCTCACACTGCGTCACTTGTGTCAAAGCGTCTCTATTTAGATTTGCGCCGTCTGGTATTCACTGAATCAACATGCCTCCAGAGCTACTAAATCTTAATTTCATTGCTTTATTAGGTCCTCGAATTGCGTAAGAAGCGCTAATCGATCTTAATTAAATAACAATTTTTCATTTTAAATATTATCATCAAGTATTGACAAATACTTTAGCAATCGAAAGAGAGAGCCAAAAATTTGTCAAAATTTATCAAAAGTCTATTCATTCATTTCCCCCACAGCACGTTCACAACTTCCATAAACAATATTTACGCAAACAATTCCACCATAGATACGCGAAAACCATTGCCAAAAACTCGAAAAACCCATCGATTCCCTCGACTGGCTCCACAATTTCGTTTCGAAACCGCACCTTGCCAATACCTCCTTGCGCTCCCTCGCCAATAACCCGAATCTCCTCCCGTCGCAAAGACCTCTTATATTTACTCGGCGCCGCTCTCTCGGCTTCCTCTCTCGCGCGCGTCTCGCAACCGACTGCTGGAGCCGAGCAGCAGCAGCAGCAGCAGCAGCAGCTGTCGGCGCGGCGAGCGCGCGTCATCGCCGGCCGGATCGCGTATCGGGCATTGTTTCCGCGTTTTGCGAAGGCCTCCGGGAAAGCGGAGATGCCGACTGCACGTTTTTGACTGACGGGCAGAGAGGTGAGATGGGTGCTGAGATAGGAGGGGATCGGCTTCGATGGCTTTCGGATAAGTTAAGTGGTGTTTAATTAGGGGGCCTTGTTCGGGGGGGAGAAAATTTTCGAGAGAGCATTGAAGGTGGAAGGCTGTAGTATTGTTAGGGTGCTGTTTTAATTATTGAGTGATGTCACGTTGCACTTGCGTACACACAAAGAGGGTATTTTATGTAACTTCATTGGATGTTTGTTTGAAAAGGTAGCCGAGCCGGGAAATATTGACCACATTTCTATAATGGAATTTTACATCTGCAACTTTGTTGAATATCGTAAAATACTATATCGTAAAATACTTTGATCTTATCAAACTTAGCGCCTGTTATTGATAAAACTATCATGTTTCAAGGATAAATTAGTATAAGAAGTTTTTTTTTCCTATTACATATCATTAATCTTTTTGAACAAAATAAAATAAAGAAAATTTCTTTGTAAGAAAATTAAAAGAATAATTATAAATCGTTAACGAAAATGATACATAATTTGCGGGAAAAGAAAAAAGGGTTATCTAATAAAAGACAATAGTTGTCTTGTTGATCTGATGACCGATCGTTTTACTGTAGTTGCCAAGAAATTATACGCTTTTTAGTTCTGTGTAATACTACATCATTTGTTTGGTCTTATTGAATGGCAGCCAATTAGAAGATGCAACAGGCTTGCAGTGTTTACAAACAAATTCAAATCAAAATTAGAAAATCAATAATTCACTCACGTAGATGACAGTTAATTACGATTCTGATTAATGAAACGCACTGAAAATAATTTATTAGCTTCATATATAAAATTTGACTATTTTTATTTAAAAATAACCATTTCTTTTACTTAAGTATCAGAAGCCATTAATTAAAATAATAATGAATTAATTTTCTTCACAAAATTAGCTAGAAGTGGAAGTTTCTTTGTTTAAACATTCTAAATTTAATTAAACAAAAATACTAGTAGTCATCTTTATTTTTGTTTCAAGTTTTCAACAAGTTGCTTAGTATCCAAGTCCTTTATTTCGTCATTTCAAACTTTGGTAATGAGTATACTTAAATCAAGGCGTCACCTTTATTTCTAGAATATTTACATTAGCCATATTTCAAAATATGCAAAACACGGAAAAAAACAACGTTAAAAGTAATAAACTGAAAAATCGCATTTGAAAGAATGATTTCAAGTCGATGACTCAAAAGTAAGTGTAAGTATATATGCGGCTGGAACGATTAAAAATAAACGCAGTTTTAGTTTCATATATTTTTAAAAAAACGAAGAGGAGCTACAATTAGTTCCATTAAAATTGAACACACGCTTAGAGTTAAAATTGTCACGATTATCTGTTACGTGAGCTAAAAGTAAAATGCACTTAATATTCGACATTTTCACGTACAGTTGCATGAGTAACCACTCTGTAATTATTACTGCATATTTTCTTTTCAACAATAATTTCGATAGAAACCAGTCAATCTTCAAGTTACCGCACTGACCTGTTTTCAGATACATTCAGGAAGAAAACATGGCGCAGAAAAGTTTGCCGCAAGAAAGTCATAGTAACACAGAAAAATGAAAACTAGACACCCAGCGGACACCTAGAATTGTAATCAATATTGTATTAATATAATGAATTTAAACATTATGTTTAGAGACGACAGCTAGAGAAAGTTACTCGGCAAAGGTGACAACATAAGACACAGAAGCAAGCCAGGTAAACAAAAATTTCCCATTCTATTTTGAAAACCCCCTCCCCCCGGAAAACGGTGCACCTGCACTGGTGAAGAAAAACGACGGTTGACCGACCGGCGCTGGCATCCCTGTTACGCAAGAAACGGGAGCAGCAGCCGCGGAATCCGAAAAATTCGCGGGGCCTGCCAATGCTGCCTCGTAAAATATCCGCCGGGAAAACGGAAAAGAAAAGTGCGCCGAGAGAGAGAGAGAGAGAAATAGGGAGAGGGGAGGGGGGGGATAACTCGGCGCCAACGCCGCCGTTCGACTTCTTCTTCCTGCCGGCACGCTGGAGTGACCATCGAGAGCGCGGCCTTCCTCTCCAACCTGTAACGAGTTGCGCGTTCATCGGAATTCAGACGGCTGGGATCTGGTATTCTGGTTTCGAGAGACGGCCCGGAGATCGGTCGCGAAATTCGTGAGGCTGCTGAGGGGAAGAGAATTTTAATTGCTCTTATAGCGGGAGAGAACGAGGCGTTTGGTCCGCGCGGGAATTCAAGAGCGACGACGCGGTGATCGAGTCGGTGCATTGCTTGAAATTAATAATTATGTATATACGAGACTGGAAACTGTTGCTTTGTTTCTGGTTGTTAAAAGGCACGTGCTCTTTTTGACAACGAGGTAAATGAGAAAAGTAAAGGAATGCAAGTGTTTATTTTAACCTTACAAACACTAAGCGGACGCACGCCTTTTTTTCTACTCTAAATGGAATGACAATAACATACTGAAATACTTCAGTGATGATATATTTAAATTACATCTATTAAATAGACCATCGATTCCACTTCCAACAGTTTTTTTTTTCCCAAGAAACGTCATCGACGCTCAGAAATGAAATTCAACTTAGAAATGCCTCCACTCGATTAACGCCGCATTAATCGCAACTATCCAACAATTCCCATTCACTCCGCTAAAAATAGCTCGTGACTCACGACGACCTGCGCCGCCATCCTCCGCATCCTGACAATGTACCGGCCATCTGTTCGGCCGTGTTCCCTCAAAGCAATCGGCGGCACTCGCTTCCCCAAAGGTCGTCCGCGCGCGCGACGAGGCCTAAATCTCGGAAAAGCGGGTCGCGCGCCGCGCGTCCTCTCTTCGCGCGTCTAATTTTTCATCGGCGCGAATTCGTCTCGAATTTCTCGCGCGACGCACGTTACACTTTGCGCTGCGCCGGCAGATTTGTAACCGCCTCGTCGGTCGCTTATCGCTCTGCCCGGCGGTTACTATCGAAATCCCCCGGAATTCGTCACCTTGGCGGCCGAAGACCGACGGTGACCTTGAAATTTTAATGTGGAAAGGCGAGCCTCGATTGTAGGAAGCGTTAGACGAGCCGCTGAAGTGACATTTTTGACTTTTTTTCGAAATTGACGCGAGAAAGAGACAGTTTTTATTGGAGAAAAAAAACTTACTAAATTGCGAATTGCTATTTTTGAAAGCTACAAAAGTAAGCAGGTCAAATTAATTGACTGCGGATACGTAAAATAAAAATATAGAAGATCGAGAGATGAGCGGTTAAACGAAATTATCGAGTTTCAGTTTTGAGGGGAAGGAAAACTGTGTCAATGCTACGTTATTTTGCAGCGAAAACAGTGCGGATACTCGTGGAAGTAAGGAGTGGTAATTATGGTGACTAATTCGCGGAGGTGAACGTTTTAATTGGCGATCGACTCCGGTCTTAAATTTCATTCCTCTGCGGCTACGGTATCGATGTACATTGTTATCCCGAAAATTGTAAACACGACTTCGGTGCGTTCGTACTTTAAATTTATGTTAATGGAAAGATTAATCCTGTGATTCATTTTTAAGAGGGTTCAGCGTATGAAGCTCTTGAATTTTTTATTCAACATAAAATAGTGCGAACGCGGAAGTTGATATTACAGGAATATAATGAAGTCATGCGATTATAATAGAAAGACGATAGAACAAAATGTAAATTTACTGCACTTGTTAAAGAAATTCTTTGGTTCGACGAATTAGTCAATTCAACAAATATTTCAAGAGTTCCAATGAAATTTTTAAAAATAATGATTCAACGAATAATCAAAAGTCGTGGTAATTTCTCGCGTAAACCGCCGAGCAGATTTCGAACGTGCAAAGCAGATGGAATTCATCAGCACACCACCATCCAGCCGCGAACCCTCGAAGCTCGAAAAGGACTCGAAAAAAGCGGCGCCATTTTCAACGGGCACCGCGGCAGACTTTCTAATCAGCCATACTCAATGGGCAGCGGTTAATTAACGTACAACTCTCGCGCGCGTAATTCAGCGACTCTCTCGAGTACCTCTCTCTCTCTCTCTCTCTCGGGGCATCGCGTGCCCGAGTATCCGCCGCGAATCAAAACCCGGAGAAAGAGGCTCTCGCGCGGCAAAAAATGCAAATCTATGAGGTCATCCGAGGAGTCGTGACGTCACGCGCCGTTCTCGTAACATTTTTCTTTTTTCCTTTTCGCGTGGAGCGCGTTTTGTTTGCTGTGAACTTACGCCGCCCGGCAGCATCCTTATCTGCCCGTCGTTGGGTTCTCCCGTCGCTATGGATCGCCGATGGCTGATTCCTCCTTTTGGAAGCGATGAGGTCGAGTTGTTTTTGACTTTAAATGGCGCCGAGCGCTGGTTTTGAGTCACTGTATTTTTGAGTTTTCGGTACTTCACGGGTTCGGTATTTTCGAGCGATTTCTTGTTTGTTTACTATCGGTATATAAGTAAGAGATTAGGGATTTCGTTGTCACAAGTCGCCTTGGACGATAAGGATTGGTAATGATTTATGTTTTACGATTAATTAACTTTTTGTATAGGGGGCAATATTGTTGCAGTCTCTCTGCGTTATGGTTAAGTAGTGTATATTTAAATTAGATCGATTAGTTTTTTACTCGTTAGGAGGACCATAGAAACCACTTTGGTTTAATACCCTATTATTATCTAGAAAGTTTACTCCTGCTTTGCAGTAATTAAAATCGTTTACCGAGTATTACGAAGAACTGCATTTACTTCAATTAATTTGTACTACATAACTAAACGGCATTGTAAAAAAAAATTATCGCGCACTGTTTGCTACAAAGAAAAATTTAATTTAAAGGTACACACAAAAGGGTAAAGGCAACGACAAACGAGTTTTAATCGAACTCCGATTACTCCCGACTTCTGTGCCTTCCAGCACAATGAATCATTACGCAATGGCAATAAACTGTGCAAATTCAACGCGGACTGAGTCGGGCTGACAGAGTCTTCCGCACGAAAATCAGCACTTGCTGTGGCGTAATCTTATCGCTCGGAAAAGTATGTGCGACGAGTTTTATGTGCTTATCGGACGACGCAGTTGAACAATTTATCGAGGAACCATCGCCAAGTTAACTACTTTACAATGCGAGCAAGTCGCGCTTTTGCACGCAGCGTAAATTGTAGCTTGCTTATCTGTTGGGTTTGGAGTGATTGCAAAGTGGGTTTATGTGCCTTCGTCAATACCGATTGACAATTTTTTAAAAGCGAGATTTGTTTTGTTAGAATATTTTCATTTAGACAGGTATTTTTTGAGCAATATAAAGTTGTTTTAATTAAAATTTGTGCAGGAAAATTAAAAAAGTATATTGTATAATATACAATATTATCAAGTTCCAGTTAATCTAATCAAAATTCTACCATATTTGAAAACAATGTAACTCTAACCATAAGAAAATTTATTTATTCATGCACAATCAAATGAAATTATTCTAAATATTATAACTCTTCTACAGAATATCAACACACTTGTTGAATGAGGTGTCACTTTAGGGAGTTATCTCAAAATGCTGGTAAACATTTTCAAAGATAATTGTAAAAATTAGCCAAAATAAAAATTAAATTTGCAAGATACAGTTGCTTAAAAAATATTTATATGCAAAAAATAACTTTTTAGACTAGAAAATAATTCTTAACTTATGTTATAAAATTATTTTAAATAAATTACTTAAGACAATAAATTAACTATAAATAATGAATAATAATAGCGTTAACTACTGTGTTACTTAAAAATACAATAAAATACATTTTATACTTACAAAGCCTGCTGACGGTTTATCTCTTCTACTTGCCATTGTCAATATATTTTTTTTAAAATTGTCTATGATACATCCTTTAAAATACAAAATTTTTTTATTATTACTAAATTCTTATTTAAAACTTTATACAAAACATATTCCATACACAAGAATTATAAATTGTAATTCAAAACATAAAAAAACATAATAATTGTTTTGTAAATGGGAAGTTATTATTACTTCTATCTGACCTATTTAGGTTTGTCAAAACAACTTAATTATTGGTACCACCAAGATTTAATAAAAATTATTTACGTTAAACAAACATGAAGCTGAAATTAGTATTTATAAAAAAGACATATGATTTAATTTTTCTTAATTAAGTGTAAACATCTGCAACTCCAACTAATGCAAACTTCTGAATACCATTCATTTACAGGTGGTTCCAATCTTTAGTAACCTAACCAGCCACTGCTAACCCAAAACAATTATTTCCTTTCTCTAACAACAACAAAAAATTTAAATGTACACAATCTGCTCCAGCTCGAGTCAGACTAAGATATGACTCAAACAATTTTGCAATTCCAGTGTATGGTACGTTTGTTCACCGATCCAGGACGAATCCTTACCTCAGATTAGTTACTAGCACAGCACACTGCCTCCAAACTCGGAGAACGCTCACTGAATCAGCACGCTCTGAGGTTATTTACACTGTACAAATGGGAGTCGGGCGTGCGCGCACTCTGCACAAGCGCGATTTTATAACGTAAATATTCAAAAAAAAAAGGGCGAAGATTGAAAACAAAGCCTGCCGCCGCTGCGACGCTAAGCATCACTCCCCGGGATAAGCCAGGCCAATGTTGCGCGCGCTGGCGACCGTTAGGATTTTTCTTCAGCTCTGTAAAAACTACGCGGACACTTGTTGTCACGAGCCGCTTGCGCAGATTGATGAAGGAAGCATCGTCAAAGGCTTGCCGCTAATACTCGCACCACGGCTGATGCTGCCACGGGGATATCCTGCATTTTCGTGGCGGAGAAACACACACTTCACACTCGCTGCCTACTGGCCTAAGCGGAGTGAGAGCGAGTTCAGAATGGCTAGGCTGCCGACCGAGGACCATCGAGTTTTTACGAGACGAGCGTCATGCGGTTAACCTCAAACGTACGGGGCTGTAAAGCGCCAACTGCCGGTGGAGTTAAGTACTAGAAATGCGCGGAATCATGGAATTCGAAATTCGAATACTAGTTTCTAGATAATTTATCTTTCATCTTTTTTTGGAGAGTTAGAATTGTAGAATATTTTGAAGTTTGAGTAAGCTGCAGGCTGCAAAAGATGCGCGAATTTTAATGTTCAATTTTTTGATTTCGTTTTACAAAAATATTTTATTTGATAAAAAATCTAAAATTAATAAACAAGTTTGTTATTTTTTTAAACTTGAGAATTAATACTTGAACATTTATTATTAACTTTTTATTATGAAATTATTAAATGAAATTACAAAATCCTTTAGCAATTACATGAATAGATTTACATATATAATAACAACATAAAATTATGTATTACATAATTTTTTTTATCTTTTATAAAATAACTAAAAAAAGGTTAATAGTTTACGTACTTTAACCTTTAATTATTTTAACTAAATAAATATATTTTAACTATACAAAATTGCACTGCTATCGATAAATTATTGAAAAAAAATAAAATAAAATAAAATAAAATAAAATAAAATAAATACTGTACACGCCTATAGATATAAGAGATAAAAAGATCACCTTCCATCATCTTTCAGCTACTTATATTCACTGTGCATCGTAAATCTATTAATCTAGAATCATCTTAGCTCGTACAATCCTATCTTTTTGTGGAGATAAAAAAGTCAAGCGCGCAGGGTTAAAAGGATACGAGCTGCGCACAAGTGAAAGAGCGAGACGGAAAACGCTAAAATCAGCACTGCTGCTGAGCTGAGTGCTGCTGCTGCTATGTGTTCTGCTGTCAGCTGACGATCTTCGTCTTAACCTATAGTTTGCACGAAAGACGCTCAGTCCGGGAGTTTTCTTCACGTAAACGACGCTAAGCTCAAGCTCGGCTGCCTTCGGTGTTCCTACGGGAAAATGGTGAATCAGAAGTTCGATAGTGAAAACGGAGGAAAAGCGAACAAAGAAAGCACAGACTGAAATGTCAAAATCAGCGGGTCGCAAATCGCAGCAACGTCAATCGTAGGAAGGTAGGCGTGTGTATTTTTAACTTTGGCTGCTTGTTTATTCAGCTCGTGAGTTCGCATTGTAGGCTCTTTAAAATTTGATTTTCACGTCGATATTCACATAATTATTTGAATTGTAAAGATAGGTTTGGAAGAATACTAATGATTTGAATGGAAGGAATCAATTAGGTATTTAGCAATAGACTTTTGACATAGTTTCTTTTATGTTTATTTACTTTTAGAACATTGTTATGTTTAGGTAGTAAATACCTGTAGTTCAGAATTTGTTTGTTAATGTTAATAATATGAACGAAGCTACAAAAAAAAACTCATTCAAATATCACTGTGGGTTTTAATTCAACACAGTTATTGATTTTATTACATATCATTTATTGACATTTAAGACAGGTTCTGTATTTTAATAAGTACTGCATTGCATTAGTTTATAATGAGGACAAAAGTCTCAAGTGTCAAAATTCATAATTTTTTCTTTAAATAGTTTTTTTAAATAGATTTGATAATAAAATGA
Organism: Ormyrus pomaceus; assembly: GCA_900474385.1. Taxonomy (NCBI): domain Eukaryota; kingdom Metazoa; phylum Arthropoda; class Insecta; order Hymenoptera; family Ormyridae; genus Ormyrus; species Ormyrus pomaceus. Next base: position 31,066 of record UCOM01000303.1, read on the forward strand.
CTATTAATAATTATTCTATTTGTTTGAATGAAAAAAGATGCAATGGCAGAGATGAAATTAGCAAACAAGCAAAATGCAGTAGATTTGTGTCAAGAAAATTTGTTTGAACTCCAGTGTATTATCAAGGCCAATGACATCCACCATGCGATCAAAAACGAGCATCAGCAGAAATTGTTTCTGGCATTTGTGTTTGGGTCTTCAGATGTTGGGCTCTATTACTTAAAGGATACTTCATCTTTGCCAATTATTAGGAAGATTCCATGGTTTCAAAATTCAAGAAAAAAAATAGCATCTTTATGTTTTGATCCTTCTGGTTCTTGGCTGCTTGTAGCAAGTATAGATGGTTCGCTTTATATGCTTCCAGCTAAAACTTTGGTGGATGAAACATACTCAGGAGATCAGAAGTGGTCAACAAAAGATGTCACTTCCTTTTTATCTTTAGATGCACAAAGTGCATTTTCAAGGTGTGTACATTTTTTTGAAAATGTCTCCGGAGAAAAATAAAGTAAAATTGTTAATTATTACTTACATTTTCAGGCCAAGTGCAGTGGTTTGGTGGGAAGGTGTTTCTTTTTCTGCTCAAACGGCAATAGTTGGTACTGAACAAGGAGAAGTTATATTTGTAAATTTAAATATAGGACAACAAGTTGGTTCGACCAAAGTAGATGGCAAAATTATTAGTTTGCAGATTTGCCAAGATGTAGAGTTGTCTACTGTTAGACTCTTAATAACAAATCATTTTAAAGAGCAGTGGTATTTAGTCCTAGAAAAACCAGGAACTAATTATACTTATCCCTTAATTAATGGAGGAGCACCACGATTACGGAACAGTGAAGATGACAATGATGATTCAAAATCATTTCCTACTACTAGGTCAAGACTACGTGGCCTCAAGCAACTTTCAGTTGAAAAGCTTGTTATACTTAAGCAAAAAATTGCAGAATCAAGAAGTCGTAATTTTGAATCTTCTGGAATGCGCTTAGGTATATTTTAAAAATTTTGTTTAAATTTATTATAGCTTATATTTTAAAATAACCATTTCATTTTTTAGATAACAGTAACAGAGAAAATAATTGTGATGTTGAATCTAATGATAATGAGAATTCAAATGAAACAGTCTTTCATACTAAACAGTCTGAATCTAATAAGTGTAGTTCTATCCCAACTGAAATACGTAACGAAAAATACATTACTCCTCATCCCATGAAAAATGGTCAAACTTTTTACACTTATTTTTATCCAAACGTTAATCATTTACTAGAGGCAAGTTTTAATTTTTAAAATTTTCTTATACTTATAAAAAGAATGGACAAATTTTAAGTATATATTTTTGTTCTAGATTTACAAACGGTGCACAAATACATCTCCAGCTCATGTTCATAAGGTGCCAGAAGACACCGAAAATATACTATTATCAAGTAGATTTTTTTACATTTCTGATATAAGACATCGTTTTGTTTACATAGTTTCTCGTCCCCTATCAGAAATAAAGAGACGAGAAACGTCAGATTCTATCAAAGATTCAATAGTTGCTCGTTTTACTTTCGATAAGAATGATGAAATTATTAATAGTATACATATATTAACTAGTACAAGAAACGATGGTGATACTCTCAGTATGAACAATTATACAAAGAATATAACTGATCTCAAAGTTCGTAAACCACCGGTCGATGTTTGTATAGTAGTTACTAATCTAGGAGTGTATAGAATTGTTTTAAGGTTCGAAACATTTTTTGAATAACGTTTATTTTACAAATTTATCTTTACTTGCCTTGATAATGAGTTATATTTAGTTTAATGAAGTGGCCTTCTGAAAAATAAATTTATCTTGTGTTTTTTATTATAGGGATCATATTTTATCATTTTTTATGGATCTGATAATAAAGAGGCGAGCTATTAATGACGCAACGAAGCTCGGAACAATCCTAGGTATAAATATGCAGCAATTATTTGGATTGGCTGGAGATATAGTTTTTTGCAACAGGCAATTTACTAGAGCTATGGAATTATATTCACTTTCAGGGGTAAATTCAGTAACAATGTTATTTTTTCAACTACAATATATTTTGTACTAAAGACTTTTAAATTTTTAGTGCCACATGTCGAAAAATATTTTAAAGTTTGCATCAGCGGGATATACTTCAGAACTTTTAAACTGTCTTATATCATACTCTAAAACATCTTCAATCTGTGAATTATCAGAGCAAAACAGAATACACTTTTCTAATTTAAGTGTCCTTGCATTCATTGAGCTTACACTCAGAGCTAATTCTTTACAAAGTAAAGCTCTTTACAAAGATTTTCTGTACGTATTAATAGTTATCAACCAATAATATATTTATATACAAATATTTATTAATTCTAAAATTTTGTTTGTATTTTATTTAGGAACTTTTTGTCTACAAACATCTATTACGATGAACTGTTTACTATAAGCATTGCAGTTCAAGCGAACATGTGGAATGTTTTGCATCAGTTAGTTATCCGAAGAGGCTTAGGCCCACAAGTTCTAGAAGTTCTAGTTAAAACTTTGCCAAATTTCATGACAAAGAATTCGAATATTAGTTTACAAACAAATTTGCGTAAGTAACAAAAAGAATTATTTTTATTTTCAATCGAAATTCTATATTGGCTTCTTTTTAATTGTAGATGGCTTACTAATGTGCTTAAGTGACTCAACTTTAATTCAGGGTATGCTAAATAGTCCTGGTACTGCTAAAAACCACATTTGTTTTGTACAAGCTAATTTATCAACTCTACAAATATTTATTTTGCAGGTAGTTATAATAAATTTTTACGTATTTATACAGATATTTTTTTTTACACAAAACTATATTAATTTTTTTTACAGAGGTTAATTTCATTATATGATCCAACAAATCCAGCTGTTAGACCGCTACTTTTGCGATTTACTACTCGACGGCGAATTGCATCTCGTAGTTCTTTTTCTAGTCAATGCGATTCATTAGATTCGGAAGACTTGGTAAATTTCAAAGTATTATTTTAGGTATCTAAATTAAAAAATATAATTATTTAATAAAAATTTATTAATAATTTTTAGGACGAGGTGTGCGTACTTATGGAAGAAATAATTGAAATATTTTTACAAACTCTTCTTACCGTACTTCATAAGAAACAACCTAGTGTCAAATTTATTTCAAAATATGTGCCATTCTCACAGTTATCTGTTGAAGGGGTAAAAAAATAAAAATTCATCTTGAACATTTGTTTTATTAAAAGTAAAATTCAAATTATAAATTGAATTCTTTTCATTTCCTTATAGGATCGGAAGGATAGAAACGTCAGTATAGATTTTAAAAGACGACTACTCAGTACGGGATACGCTCACGTAGCTTTAATTCGTAATGGGAATGTTTATACTTGGGGTAATTGTTTACAAGGATGTTTAGGTAATAATATATTTCTAAATAACACTTGCTACTTTTATAATTACTTCTTGAAAAACAGAACTTACAAATTAAAAAATAATTAAATTTTTTATAGGAACTGGTCCAACTATAAGCCGATACAGTCAACCGCAAAGTATTTCCGTTTTTCGAAGATTAGCCATTGAAATACTTTCAGTTTCTTGTGGCCGATGTCATACACTCGCTGTCACAAACAACGGTGTTTACTCTTGGGGAGGTAATAAATTTGGACAACTGGGTCTTGGCGAAGTTCGTCAATGTCCTAATCCTGAGTTAATTCTGGCTCTCGCTCAGGAAATAATCGTAGAAGCAGTAGCTGGTATGTTTAATTTTCCTTACTTTTTACTTTTTTTAAAGAAATTTAATTCACTACATTTTGATAAATTAATCAATTTCTTGCAGCCTCTTTCTCTATACTAAAATAGAAACATAACTGCTTCTCATTTCCAGGCCAGCACCATTCAGTAGCTTTAACGGCGGACGGCCGATTGTTCACATGGGGCTGGGGTGTTCACGGCCAGTTAGGTCATGGCAACACGGAGAATAAGCGGCTGCCAACTCTCGTGACGGCCCTTCTTGGAGTAGTGGTCAGGCACGCGAGCTGCGGTTATGCACACACGCTCGCACTCTCGGCCGACGGTTTTGTATTCGCCTTCGGCTGCAATCTTTTTGGTCAACTCGGCATCGGTAATGACTCTAAGTGCACGTCACCGGTTAAAGTTAGTCTGCTACCGGAGAGAATTACTTTGATATCTACCAAATATTTTCATAATGTGAGTACTTTATTGAATATTTATAAAAAGTAAGGGCATTTTTAACAACGTTAAATAAATAAAATGTTTTACAGCTCGCTATTAGTTGCACAAATCGACTTTATGTATGGGGCTCGAACCCGCAAGCGCTGAGGTTGCAATGGAAGGAACGAAAGGTTCGAATGCAGAAAGCAAAACTCGAAAGAGATAATGCTGCTAATGCTGCCCGATCAGCTAATGCCGAGGAACAGCAAACTAATTCCGAGAATAATCAAGAAAAAGAATCCACTGATGACAAAAGTGAAGCTGCAAAGACTACTATTGTTTATGAGATGGAAACTGTTGAAGAAAGTCACGCTCATCTTGTTCCTGCGATTGTTGACACTCATTTGGTCCAAGGAAAAATTGTTCAGATATCAACGGGCTATTATCATTCGGCCCTTCTAACGAAGGATGGAACGGTCTATATTTGGGGTCGGAATTTGGATGGACAGCTAGGGACTGGCTATAACCGCGATATCTATATCCCAACCCCAATGCCAAATCAGCCTATGGACATTTTCAAGGATGAAGCATGTGATCAAAGTAGAAATAATGCAAACGGCGGAGGACCTTCGAATGGTGGCGAATATGATGGGGGTCACATAGAAGATTATTGGCTGAAAGCTGTGAAGATTTGTTGTGGTAGTAATTACACAGTTGCTATTCAACCAGGTAAATCATAGTTTTCTTTATAAAAATCAATACTTAAACTTTATTTAACAAAGTTCTATTAATAATTTCGATACATGAAAACTATTTTGATAATTATACTTTAGTAAACTTAAATAAAATACAATTCTTTGGTTGCGATGCTTATACTCAGGAAAAATCATTATATTTATTCAACTACCAGCTTTATATCTTCTTAAACATAAACACGCTAGTTGGCTTTCTATTAGGGTAAGCTGTTCTAACTGTTAAAATACTTTTAAACACCTTTTTCAGTGAGTTGCACTAAAAATGCAAAACTTAGAATAGCTTTATTAAAAATGTATATATTAATAAGCACTATTTACGTTCAATAAATAATATCCCCACATTTTTAAATTATCCGCATAATAAAAAGTTTTGATAATTGCTGCAGTTTTCCATTAATTTATTCAATTTCAGGTGGTAATGTCTTGGCTTGGGGAAACAATGACATGGCTCAATTGGGGCGAGCTCCACCGAACACAAGAGATTTGGATGAAAAAGTAATCTGTAAGCTCAAGGCAGCTAAACAAATAATTCGTCGAATACACCACCACGCCGATCGATCGTTCATAGGGCACACTCCTATGCAAGTTTTGAATATTCCTACGCCAACAATCTCTTATCAGAGTTATGATGTGACTCCATTTGCTGGTAATGTTCGACCTTTAAGCTACATCGAACACAGCCTAACTGACATAACTTTACATTACGCGCTGGAACGGTTCCATGGATTATTTGGCAACTTTAAAATTCTCAGCAAGGTTGTCTTACACTGTTTACGCTGTTTAAATATAATTTAAGAAATTAAATAAACCTTTATTAACCTTGTTTAATTTTTTACAGTGCATTGAATTAAAGAATTACCAAGCTTGCGCGAAGATAGAACTTTTAGAGCACAACTTTGTTGAAGCCCTAACTTATCAGCTCAAAGCTCTAAGAGAGTGCGATCCTGCAAGTTTAGAGACGTTTTCTAATGGACCACTTCTGGAAGACGAAGTGAATGGTGATGAGCAACCAACAGATGCAATTCAAGACAACAGCAAGTTATTCGAAAAGCACGTGGAACGCAATCTTGTTGACATTTTGATCGAAAGTGTAAAGAAGCAGCAAATGAAATTACCCGTTAGCAAATCTTTAGACAGTTTTCAAGTTCTCGATCAAGAATTGCATACATTTGACTGTCAAGGTGGTTCTGAGGATCTTTTTGAAGATTCAAAATATGACTTGTCCATTGAAATGGGATTGGAGGAATCATCAGAAATTGACAATAAGTGCGATAGAGACAGTCCACTTTCAAGCGTAGATAATAGCATGTCTCAGGAAGACGGCGATAATGATAGCAGTCTACGCACAAACTATAGTAAATTAAATTTAAATAAATCGGAGGTGGTGAAATGTGCCAATGGAGATTCATTGACTCAACAAGAATTCGTCGTGATGCAGCATGCTGTAAATATTGTTGATTTTTATTTATATGAAGTTGAAGAGGATGCTTATATACCTATGAACGAAATGGCGGCGACTGCTATAAATTTTTGGTTGGAAAATAAATTTCCAATAATAGAGTTAGAAAAAGTCTTTAATAAATATATGGACAAAATGTATTATTCATTAGGTCTTGTTCTCTTTGGGTATGTAATATTCAGAACATATAATTCAAAGGAGAGACTCATGTTTACGTTTTATTTTACAAAATTTAATTTCTTTCAGTCGTGGTGATTCTCAAAGTAGTTCTGTTTCTGAGAAGCTTGAGCGAAATATACGCGTAAAGAATCCAACTAAAGTGTTATCAACTGGATTCTGTCTTAAAGTGTGTTCATTACTTATGGATCATATTAATTCAGGTAGTTATATATAGATTTATTGTAATATGATTTATGATTATTAAAAACGCAATTTTTTAGGAAAACAAGCAGCACAGTTTATAGAAATGTTATCTACATCTACAGCAAAAAATTATGGGCCTCCTTTAACTGGATACCCAGGAACCAGCGAAAATAGAACGCCGGAACAAATGATAGACGGAATAATAAGCACATTATCTGCAAAGCATTATGACCCTCGACCATTCATACATATTAAGGTTCGCAATGTTTTATATTTCATAACAATTATTTTCATACCAACTGTATTTAATCATTTTTATATTGATAAAACTACAAAATCTTCAGAAAAAAAATTTTCAGTTGCTAATAAGGAAATTCATTTTTTTTTTATTCTCCTTATTTTACATTCAACGCAAGTCGTGCTTCATGCATTTTAAAAATTGCAGGTGTACAAATATTGACGAAGACTTTAATGCCATATTTTATCACCTTCAAGTTCTTGATCTTATAGACTTATGAATTTATTAAAAAATTAATTAGGAGCTAAATGTTAAATTATACAATTTTTATCTTCCAAAGAAAATCTTTTTTCTTTTTTAGTAATACGCGACTATTTTTATAACTAATAAGAACAAAATAAATAAATTCAATTAATCTGATAACTTTTGAACAAAAATTTATATTAAGATTGTAATGATTTATAGGATCCAGACAAGGTGTCAGAGTTGTTCTCAGCAGAAGAAGACTCAATGATATTCACATGCGGCCACCAATATCTCATGTCCGCCTACAAGTCCGAGGCCGTCCCTCGAATGGAAGCTGAAATACTTGCCATCCCATCACCTTTGCCCTCGACTGCGCAACTTTTTGGCTCTAACTTATACCAGTCTTATAAGCCTGAAACACTTTGCCCCCTCTGTTTATCTCAAGTCTTAAAAGACGTCGTGAAGGATGTTGCGAATAGGTAAATTCGCAGACCGGAATTTCATTGTTTGTTAAAAGGCGCACACTGTTAGACTAATCTAATAATAATCGACGGTTTCTTAATTTACAAAGAGTTATAGATTTTATTTTTTTTACGCGCGTAGAACTGTTTTATAATTTTCAAATTTAGAATTTTATTATGCTTCGACAATGTCTCTCGAAAATTAGATATTCTCAAAAAGTATATAGATATATATATATACTCTAAATAATAGTAATTAGTTGAGCCCGATAATTTATTTACTTTGGTAATTTTTAACCCTTAAGTCACAAAGTATTGCATGACATGTATTTTCGCTCTTCAGTTTTTTTATTATTTAATGACATGAAACATTCAATTTTTAATTGAAGGACTGAAGTTTTCACGTCATAATTTTTTTTTACTCTAATAAGATATATTACGTTGACCAATTAAAATTTTAAATATCTAACTTTGGACTCATCATCAGTCCTGTTAACCTTCGAATACGATTACCAAATATGAACTTGTTGGGAAAATTCGTAACTCAAAGGGTTAAAGAAAACGTGATATAGATATTATAATGCAACAATCAAGTCTATTGTAAATTTTGTAAATTTTGTTTATTGTGTACATAATTTTTACAGTTTGTACTTCATCAAACTTTCTTAGAAATGATGTTAATCCTGAAAATCGAATTATGTATACAAAAAGTAATCGATGTGAAAAAATCTCACTTAATTATTTATCAAATATTAATAAAAACATCTATATACTGGTTTTCGAATAAATATTTATAATTATTAAAATTGATGTAAATTACTGATCTCCTCCTTCATTCTTTATCTATGTTTTGGCTTACATTTTGATATATAGTAGGTATTTGTTTTTATATTTACTTTTATTTAGAGAACACGAGTTTTATTTTATTGGCGCAGTTAAAATCACGAGGAAAATGTGATCAAGATAATTGCTAAGGCAAAACAGTATATGAATTTCAACCGAAAAGTTTTATACTAAAAAATCAAAGTTATGTCATCCATATTAAGTAGACACTTATTTTCGCAATCCAACCTGTGAATCACTAACATAAGTACGTCACCTCTTAAAATCTGTGTTAGTTTAATTAGTTTATACCAAATTAAATGGAAAATTAATTGAAATAGTAAATTTACTTTAATATACTCCATCTTAAAAAAATACTTGTTTAAATTTTGTCGGCGCTATCATAAGCTCATCAATTCCTCAATCACCGCGAAAAATGGCTAATCACCACCACGACACCAAGCCCCGAAGCTCCTCCGATGAGCCAAATCCCTCGTCTGCAGTCGTCCGTTCCACTTATTTATTACTCGTCAAGCTCACCTGGCAGCTCGTCCTCGCGATAACAAACACCCAACTCGCGACGTCTTCGCCGATAAAGCATTCCGCGTCCGAGATAAGATGCAGTCGATAAACGGGCCGCGCTCGCCGAGCTCTCAGTAGCTCCGGGAAGCGTCTTCGACTGAGAAGCAGGACCGCGATGCGATGTTCGGCTGGGCTCTTCTCACAGTCGCCTGGCTAGCGGCTCTCGCCGCCGCCGAGGTCAGGAACCTCACTGTCAAGGTCGTCGATGAACAGGCTGCGGAGGACGGATCGTTTGACGGACGGTTTCTGGAGACGCCGCTGAGGCTCAATGTTTCGTGGCTACCACCTGAAGGGAGACAGCCCAAGTTTTACAGGTTCGTACTGCTGAATTTGGCGGGGAGGCGAGGCGGAGGATTCGGAAAGTAGGCTAAGTGAAGTAAAAGAGAAAAATTGTTTATTATCGACGATAAACTTTCGTTTATCAGAAAATTTATTCGTCTGATAAGGTGTGTTTTGATAATATTTGTTTAAACGAGGTAAGCGCGAAGCATGAGCTACTTATTATTTTTGATGGATATTCAATTTCGATCGCGATAGCAATAGCGGATTAAATCTTTAATCTGCGCGTTTTTGAGTGCCTGGATATAACATTTTTAGATGATACGAAAAATTTATTAATCACTATTGTAAATTAACGGCTAAAAGCTTAATTGTTTTTAAGTAGAGGCGTAAATTATACTTTTAATCCTCAATTTCTTTTATCGAAAATTGCGTATCTAATGCTTTCTAAGAAGGAAACCAATTGCATTATTTAAATTAATTTACATGCACTCGTTAAATGAATACGCGTTACGGCAATTTAACAGTTTACCGACGAGCTTCACTGCAGATTGTTACACTTCTCTTATAAGAAATTTTACTTTCTTGAAATGTTTCGAGCTCATATTTACATTAATAGTTACAGATAGATAAATTACAATGATAAATGTTTTTTTATAATTTGTATACAAGTTTTCAGTAGATTTTATAAATAAATGTAATTCAGATTTTTAAAAGAGAATATTAAGAAATTTTTATATTTTAAGTATAAATATAGTTTGAAGATAAAAAAAACTTATCTTTTATAAATCCTTTTAAGAAACTCATAAATCACTAAGTTAAAATAAACAAAAGTTAGAATGAGCTGTTGATTACTTCTATTCTTATTCTTAATCTTCTCTAGCTTAAAAATACATTTTAAATTTTAAAGCTGGAAAAGTAACAGTTTCACCATGTAATTGAGTAAAATTTTGAATCCGCTAAAAATTATACTGACTCTTCCACAAAAATTACGGCTAATCTCATTCTCAAAAGAAAAGCTTCGAGAATAAAAATCCCTTTGACTTCCAGCGTGGTGATAACGAGCGCCAACAATTCAAGCTCGAACAATACGAGCGATTCGTGCGGCGAGGGCTCGATCTACTACGTGGGCCGCAACGTGTCGGAGACGTCCGTCCTGCTCCCGGAGAAGAACAGGTTCAACGACGAGACGACGGCTTACGAGCTGGACATCGAGCCCGGCTGCTCCTACGGGGTGCAAGTTTTTGCCAACCCCAGGAACAATCACGGCGCCGCCCCATCGGTCCGGTATTCCGAGCGCTTCTTACCCGCTCTGTGACGCAAGCTTTTCTGGAATGCGTAATTAGGGATAAGTGCACGCTGGCTTGGGATAACGCGTGTCCCTTTGCTTTTGCTTCTTTTTTGTTTTGCTCGGCTTTCCGCGGGAATCGATGAAAATAACTTTGTTCTTGAATCAACGATTAAATAATGCGGATTAAATTGGGAATTACATTGATTGCAAAAGTAATATTTTTTTTTTTTTTTTTTTGAGTCCTACTAATTTGTTTGCGGTACAAAAAAAATGTTGTAAACATCATCTTTATACGTAAGCAGGTGGTTACAAATGCTATTATATATATATTGTACTGTTAAAAATGGTAACTCATCTTCTTATTAATGCTACGACCACGTCATGATCCAAATCGATAACTTTTTTATTTCGAGAGTCACGTTTATTATTAGTGATAAAACAAAGAAATTAAACGGTATCATTTTATAATACGCTTTTAGTACTACCGGCACTGCAGCATCAGATAAGTGTTTCATTAAAGCGCACATCTTCAATTGGATTTAGTTCCTTCTCCATTTATATTTACAACGTATTCTCTAAAGGAGTAATGAGAACAATAACTTTGTCCAAAGGAAATTACTCTTATTTACAAAACTATCTTGAGTCTATTAAAAAAACCAAACCTTACTTTATCTAATAACAAAATAGCACATTTATTAAACAAACAAAAAGGAAGTTCTGTCTAAATCATGAATTTATAGCTAATTCCGTAATAGAAATTCTCAAATACTTTCCAACGTTTTTTTTACCAAACTCAAGTGCAGCGTATAAAACAAAAAGCAGCAGCCACTTAAATGCTTCTCATTACCGGAGCATCAATCAATCATCCATCCGCAGTGAGATCTCACAGCTGGCCGCGGCTAAAAACCCTCTCTCGATCTCCTTCCCTCCCCCCGACTCCGCAAAAAAAGCCAATCCGATCCCCTCTAATTGCAGGCGACAATCACGATACCGGAATGCGTGGGCAGCCGCTGCAACTGCGACCGGGCGCTGGACTCGCTTCCGGTGCCGGCGGTGAGCGCGCGGAGCCTCCGCCACGGCGACACCCTGATCAGCTGGAAAGTCGAGTCCGGCAACTACTCGAGCGACGTCCACTCCTACAGAATTAGGTAATTCGCGCGCGCGAGATCGCGAGAGAGCGCGGGCAGGCGCGTGAGCCGACTGCTGATCTTGCTGATCGTTTGTCGGAGGAAGTGCGACGACTGGCTTCTCCTCGGGCGGAGGAATACGTCGGTTTTAGGTCTGAGGAGGAGGAGAAATTGAATTTTTTAACGATAGGAAGTTTTGTGCTTTTTCTTTTGTGCGCGGGTAAGTTAGGGAATTATTATAGAGTACTTTTAATGCTCTGAAAAGTAGATGCTTGCATTTTTTTAGGAATTACTTTTGAATCTATGAAAGTAAAGCATAATAAAACCCGTTGACATAGTTTATGGTGTGTAAGAAACGTGGATATTATGTTTCACGTGATAAACTTCACGTAATTTCAAAGAATCTTTACGTGATTGATAATGAAGAGATAATATAAACTAAAGTAAAAGCGATTATCTTTCTTACGTCGATTTGACTTTGTTAGGACAGATAAGTTTTCAGAATTATGTTATCACAATAAACAATATGAAGATATTAAAACCACGACTAATCCACAGTCCATTCAATTTTTTTATTTTTCCCAACGAAAGAATTTTCGAGTGCACGCAGTTTCCGCACTTAGAAAACGCAGTGCGTTTTTTTTTTCATACGACGCGCAAAAGGCGTGAAAACTAATCTCGATCTTCATTGTTTCGAATTAACGCTCGAAAGACTGCCCAAGCCTACTTAAGCCTTCGGTCACAGCCCGTTGTTTTACAATTGGCAAGCGCAAAGTTTTCGTTACAAAAATGTACGACGTATAAATTGAAGCTCGAGATTCGTATCGCGAGATAAAGCCGTGATAAGCTGTATTGTTTGAGCGCGAGGATCGCGGGAGGAAAAAAGATCGGTCCTTCCCCACTTTCTTGGGAGAGCTTTTCGATAACTACTAATTGGACGTGCGTTTGATCTAATTTTTTTCTTGCTCGTCATTTCGTTTGATTAAAATGACATATATATATATTGAGCGTGAGAATCTCTCGTGAAGGTATTAATGAGGTTTTTGCCAATTCTGAGAGCAATAATGAAAGGCTATATGTATTTAATGGTCGTCGTGTTCATTTTTTTTAATTAATTAAGATAATACTTAATTTGAAGTAAATGGTGTTAACTATTTGTTAGTATAGATATTTGTTAATGTTGAAATTTTCATGCATTTCTTACTTTCTCATGAAATTTTAATTTTATAAGAGAACGAGAATATAATTTTAATTAAGTTAATTGGGTAATACGGTTTTGAAATATTTTCCTTTCAACAATTTAAAAGCAATGTATATAATGTGATATAACGAGGAAGAAATAAATATCTTTCAGTTACAGTACATTAAGACTAACTGTAAATTTTACTATTCATAGGCGGTTTTTACTACAGTATGTTTACATCCTGTTACACAATTGTTCTATTGTTATTAGTTTTTAAATAATTGTTTCAATAAATTCCAATAAGAATAATAAATCAATTACATTTAAATATTGACACGCCGTTACAGTAGTCAATTATTTTTCGCGGCGTTACAATAGTTGATTAAAGTCTTACAAAACGCTTCTATTCTTGAATACCGCAAATCCGCAGCCGTTCTATAAATAAACAACCTTTTTAAATTCCAATCGAAGCAAAAAGAAAATTGACAAATTCAGTCTCGGAGTAGTTTAATGAGACTCTCATAAAGAGGCGTAAAGACCCCCCCGGCAATTTTTCAGCGAAGACAAACGAGAAAAATAAATTCCAACAATATAGTTCATTCAACTTGATGTTCCAGTGTCGGAATCCCGCACTTAACGTCGTCGAGCGGCCTGGTCGTTTACAACAAAACGCAGATCTTTACTGGCACTCCGGAGAATGACTCGTACGTATGGACCGAGGAGAAGTTCAAGAAAGGCACGAAAATCTTCGTGACTGCGCAGGACGCTTACGGCTGCTCTGGAAGGGAAGGCTCTTACACGATGAGGAGGCCGAGGCATCATCAGTTTTATCGCAAGAATGTCACCGTAGGTATTTTTTTAACGATAGCATCTCGCTGCTCCTCGTTAAAAATAGTTTTTTCCCTTTTCTTTAGACGCCGGAGGAAATAGAAACTTTCAGTTATTAACGTTTACTTTTAGATTTGCGACCAAGAAACTTTTTCTGGTTCTTGGTTACATTGAAACATTGTTGTGATTATTCGTGTGAAGCTTTCTACCTTAATGTAGACAATAGTTTTTTTTTATACAGGCTTTTAAATGAATTCTGTTGCAAGTAACAAACGAAGGAATGAATAGATAATGCGTCAAAAAGAAAGTTTCTCTTGTTATATAATGGCTAATAACATTGTATGCAAATTATTGCATCTTTAATTCAAAACTAATTAATTGGTATGCAATCAATAAATTTCTAAGAAAGTAGCCAGCGTTTATAATAAAAAGATCGCATTAGTCCGCGAAATGATGACTTCCTGTTTTAAGCAATGCGTGTTCTAACGATGCAGCTCAATTTTATTTGCAGGCTGTCGTTTTTGCAGGATTATTAGTTCTGCTGGTAATGACCAGCGGCTTGTTCAGTTTCATTAGATACCTGAGAAGGCATCACAGTTACAAACTGATTTCGTTCGGCCAGAAATCGACGAGGTTAGTGTGCACTGCATTATGCAACGAGAGAGCTTCTGCGATTTCGAGAGCATTAAATTAGATGAAAATATTTATAGGCAAATCACCTCGGTGTTGCATAATTCGAAAATAGAGGCGCTGCTGAAGAATCGCAACGTTCTATACGTCGACCAGGAGATTGTCGTAAGTTTAAAGAAGATTTTACTTTAATTTATTGCCTTTTATATCTGAATTTAATCGATTCATCTTGAGTAATTCGAGCAATTTAATTTGAATCGCTTGATACGAGAGAATCGAAGAAAGTCTATGAATTATCAATAAACCTGCTTATTTACCCCTTGACTCCTTGGCGATTAAACGAAGAAAAATTCATCAAACTCTCTTTGTACCCGCCAAGAAAGCTTTTCCACAATCCTCCTCCGCTTCATAAAAATCCCCGACAATATTCGCTTTCTCCAGAGTCAGTCAATCCACGTCTCCCTGCCCTGTGCAAAAAATGATCAAACCGGCAAAACTCCTCCGTATTACATACACCCGCGAAAGAACAAAGCCCTGAAAACGGCTCTCATCTTCTCTCTCCGCAGGAGGCCAGACGGAAGGATCAGGCGGACTCCTGCGAGATCTCGTACGGGCGACTGAGGCTGGTCCGCGAGCTGGGCCAGGGCCAATTCGGCAGGGTTTATCTGGCGAATCTGCAGGGCCATTCGGTCGCCGTGAAAATGTCGCTCACGAGCTCCGACTCAGCACGAGCGCAATTAGGTAAAAGCGAGGGCCCTTTGTCTTCCTGGCGGGCGACACGCTGATTCACGATCGCCTCCGTCGGCGGGAGGGAGATTGCGCGAGTGCGCTCGCCGCTCGGTGGGTTGACGATTTTCGGACGCGCCGATCGGACGAGCGAAGCTCGGGCAGATTTTTAATGGCTCGTGTAATGCCCGGATCGGGGTGGACGCTTTGCGGGAGAGTTGATTGAAAAATCGAAGCGATTTCCGGGACATTTCTTGTTTAATGGAGAGTTTTATTCATAAACTAATCTAGACCGATTAATAAAGAATGATATTTCGTCGTTAAAATTGGACGCTTCTATTAAAAATAAAAAAAGTTAGCAACTTAGATCTCCACCGATGTAAAAACATATGAAACTTACACCTATTCCATGCGTTTCCCCACAGAAGTCCGGCAGGAATTGCTGGAAGAAATCGCGATAATAAAATTGGCAGGTTCACATCCGCACCTCGTCGGTCTGGTCGGCTGTTGTACTCTGCCGGAAAATCCCGTCTGCCTCGTGCTGGAGTACATGCAAGGCGGTGATCTACTCGGTTACCTGCACAGGATGCGCGACGCCGCCGAAGCCCGTAATGACGCCAACAGTTCGCTGGAGAGTCCCGGCGTCGACAGCATTGCCGAGAGTGAGTTTTCGAAGAGGCGTGTACTTTGAAAGGGACAAAGAGATGTGCTTCGGTTTATTTGATATTTTTTTTGTACAAATTTAGCGACGTGCACGAGTCTCAGCAGCTATTCGCCTTCGTCGCCGGCACCGGTGTTTTTCGCCAACGACATCAAACCGGAGGACATAGCCAGGCTCGAGACCGAGGGTGCCGTCAGCCAGTCGGAAATGATGCGATTCGCCCTGGAAATAGCCAAGGGAATGGAGCACCTCGAGGCGAGAGGCATCGTGCATCGGGACTTGGCCGCTCGGAACGTTTTAATGGACGAGCGCCTGGTCCTTAAGGTATAAACAAAATAGTATAAAAAAAATTCCCGAGACACCGAAAAAGGCGGGCGCGCCGCGGCTCACATCAGTAAAATCCCCCGATTTCAGATCTCGGACTTTGGCTTATCGCGCCGAGGTGCCTACACGCTCGGCGGCAACGGGGTCCGACGACTGCCGATCCGCTGGATGCCGCCGGAGGCGATACGTCGCCGAGCCTTCACGAGCAAGAGCGACGTCTGGTCGTACGGCCTGGTGCTCTGGGAGATCGGCAGCCTCGGCGACTTCCCGTACCCGAGGCTCCCGGACGACGAGCTGCTGGTTCACCTGCTGGAGGAGGCCGGTCGACCGGTCGCCGATCAGGCCGTCGCGGCCCCCGCCGAGATGAAGGAGGCCATGGACATGTGCTGGGCGAGGCAGCCCGAGCGCAGGCCCAATTTCAAGCAGATCGTCCTGTGGCTGGAGAGCAAGAGGGCCGAGGGTAACAAGAATAATCCGGTGTACCACGGTTTTAGCGGGCTGGAAGACAAGTGAGAGTTGCCGGGTTGTTTGTTGGTTATTGATATCGGTAGAATTTTTAAGGAAATCGTTACTTGCACACTTGTGACCTGATTGTTATTGACTCCCAGAGGAGTAAAGGTGCTTTAAATTTTTTACACTTAGAAAAGTGTACTCTATCAAACTCTGTATTCCCTTTGTTACTGTAGTTTTAAGTTTCGTACTGTTGACATGACTATTTACGTATAAGTATCTGTACTGTAAGAAAAACAACCGAATAAGATAATTGTGTAATATATTAAAAAGGAGTTTTAACGTTAAGATTGTTGATGTCTCATAAGAACAAAGAAATTTCATCATATTATAGCTTAGAGCCGAATATAACAATAAAATAAAGTTACAAAGAAAGCAAAGCACAGTGTCAAGTTACCTTAATTTCAATTTCACTCGATAGCAGATGAAAAAGCAAAAAGGAGCAAGACGGCTCTAGAAAAAAAAAAGACTCATTAAAACTTTATCAAAGTTATGAAAATTTTCCAAGCAACAAGCTCCCGTTGCGCCTTAACGTCGAATTTAATTGACTCCTCGAAGCAAGTGCACAGCGAGAAGGCCCTAGAAATTTATCGCCAGCAGCGGCCATTGTGCTCCATAAAAAAGTCGGCGCGATCGGCGCGTTTATTCAGCTCGCCGTCAAAGTGAAAATTTCCATCCAGCAGGTACGAACACCCGGGGCAGGAGGAAGGGGGGGGGGCAAAAAAAAAGAGCACCGAGAGGAGCGAAATTTCCTGCGCCACACAAGCGCTAAACAATCACGGGGACGATTTTTTCCTTGCCGCGCGCTGCTCTCTCTCTCTCTCTCTCTCGCTCTCCTACCGTAAACAGCCGGGTAATAAAAGTTGGTTGCGCCGCGCTCTCGGGGGCTCTTAAGTAACGTTTAATTCGCGCTCTCGAAAAATAAAGAGCACGCCGGCGCAGAAGCGCCTCGGAAGGAGGCAGCGGAGAAGGAGAGGAGGAGAGGAAGAAGAAGAAGTAAAAGCCACGAGGAGAGTAAAAAAGCCCGAGAGAGCGAACCTACACACTCGCTCGGTACTCTCGCAGGCTAAACTCCACATCCATTATATCCTTTGTGTAAAATAGCGCGGCTCTAAACGCGCAATATATTACGAGCTGGAGGTTCTCCGCTTCTCGCTCCTCGTGCTTTTCACCGCTCTCTCTCTCTCTCTCTCCCTTCGCTCCGCCGGAGTAAGTAAGAAAAGATAATCGATCGGGTAAAAGGTAGCGCGTGGGCCCTTTTCTGCTCCCGAAGGCCACCGGGAAAAAAGGTCGCTCGCAAAAAGCGCGAAATAGAGTCAGAATTCGAGATGGATTTCGCAGGTCGTGAGCGGCTGAGTTTATTCCCTCGCTCGTGAGCCGGAGAGAGAGAGAGAGAGAGAGAGAGAGAAGCGGGAGAGAAGCGAAGCGTGTAAGGATGTAAGATAAGAGAGGGAGAGAGAGAGGAGGAGGAGGAGGAGGAGGCGGAGAGAGAAGGAGAGAGAGAGAGAGAGAATAAGGGTCCGGGGCAAAAAGAGGAGCCGCCTGGGGGCCCTGCGCTCTTCGGGGACTGGCTGCTGCCCCCTGCCCCACAGAGCGCTCGCGCGCGCGCGCACACGGAGGAAGGAAGGAGCTCGAGCGAGCGACGCCAAGGCTAAGCGCAGTCCCGAAGCCGAGCGCCGAGCGGACACACAGAGCGCGCGCTTAGAGCTCCTCCTCCTCCGCCAGGGCGCCCTTAACTCTCGAAGCCCCCGATATTTTGCACCCCTTGAGAACGATGGATCGAGACCGGCGAGGATGAGCCGCCGTTCGCCAGGTGCACCACCTCCGACAGCAGTCACTGGACGCGACGGAGCCGGTCGACGGGCCGGGCCGCAATATCCGTTGCGCAATGCCGCCGAGCGCAAGGACTCGTCGAGCCCCGAGGAGGCGATAAATTTGCATAATCGATTTATGGGACGCGCGCCAAAGACGGCACGCCGGACGAGAGCTTTGTCGCGACCAGGCGAGAGTTGAGAGAGGACCGGAGAGGGCCAAGCGGCTGCCTTCTGACAGTTTTTTTTCCTCCCCCTCCGCTTTCCGCTCGACGAACTCCCGGTGGACTCGCAAGTGCTTCGGTGAACAGTTTTCGGATACGTCAGTTGTTTGGTGAACCAGTGCGACTTCGGACCGATGACTCTCGCGATCCTACGAGTGGTGCTGTATGTCTGCGATTCAGTGAAAAGGTGTCTGTCGAATCTTGAGTCACAGTCTGCTCGAGTGATTACGTACTTTAGAGACAAAAGTTCGGCGAAAGAATACACACTCGGAGGAGCGCTGCCTCGCGAAGCCCAATCTAAAGCCTAAGCGCTAAGCTGCCTGCACTCGTCCGACTCGTCCTCGGCGAAAAAAAAAAAAAGAAGCTCTCGGCTCGACTCGGCTCGACCGCTAGATTCCACGCATTAATTTTAATTCACGTGTTTAATGCGTCCTAAACACACATCGCTCGCCGCTATGTGGTTACCAGCGGGCTCGCAATTACCGCGGCAGCGTACCTGAGGCAGCCGCGGCGGCCAGCCGACAATGGCAGCGCTGCTGCTCGGCGCTCGCCTCCAAAAATCCAAAATCGCCTGAGCGCGCGCGAACTGGCCAGTCCCTTCGTCGAGGCTCTCGTATTCCGTAAAAGGCCAGCCACGGCTCATCCCGCGCGCCCGCGCGCGCGCGAGCAGAGAGAAAGAGAGAAAGAGAGATAGGGAGAGAGAGAGAGAGAGAGAGAAATGGACAGCCAAGGCAAGCTGCAGTGGTTCGCAATGCGCGGCAACGGGGCCCCGACGACGCAGGAGAAGGACCAGTGGCTCGGCAACGGAGCCCTCCGCTTCATAAGGACGCGCGCCAGCCAGCGCCGGGAGTCCAAGCGATTCGGCAACCGGTAAGTCGGGATCGAGACGCCGCGCTTCCTCGTGCCTCCTTTATCCGCCAAGGCCTGATTGCGACCGGCTCTCATCTCTTGCGCGCGGCTTTTCCTTCCTTTTTTTTTCTTCCCCCCCTGCCCCGGGGATGGGGAACCGTTCGCCAAGATGCCGCCAGCTCTTGTTTGTCCAAGCGGCCGCTTATTTATTTCGAGCGCTTAATGGACGAGCCGAGGGTGGCTGTGCTGGCTCCTTTTTTCTTTTGGCCGGGAGGTGGCCCGGGAGTTTTGGCCGGACGCGTGAGAAAGAGGGTTCGCGAGCGAGGCCGATAAGGTTCTCGAGGCTTTTCGAAGCGCCGTATTCGGCGGAATGAGGTGTCGCTTACAATTTTTTTCGATTCGGAGGAATATTTTCGATGTTTTATTGTAAATTTTCAGGTTATACAGTGGGGTAATTATTAATATTTGCAAAATCTTATTTCTTAATTTTTAATGAAAGATAATAAATTTTTCTGCATTATTTATTCACGTTCGCTCGTACGAATATAATAATTTCCATATATTAAACCTTTAAAAAACCTTAAAACCGATTAATTCAGAGTGCATTTAATTAACAATTTATGCCGATCCTTCCTTCTGATCGCGGTATTTTTTGCATTTTTTAAACTTTTTCATTACTGTAAACGAATGGTGGCTCCTTTTTTTTTTAAAAAGGGAAGACACGCTGAAGTGTCCCGTTCGCCAAGAAGCGGTTCTTCTTTCCTTTTATTTATTTCACGTGAAGCTTAATGGGTATCGACTTTATTTTTGTGTTACTTTTTAAAGGGCCATTACTTAAGATCTCGAGCGTTTAAAAAAATTCCCGGCCTACGAAACATCTTAAAATTGCATTTGTCATTAGTTACTTTGAAAAACACGAGACGCTCACAAGTTGTCTCGAATTTTTATATTAAAAAGCCGATTGAATTGATGATCTTTCGGATAAGCTCGGTAATTGTTGGATAAAACGTCGGTGAATGTTATTGTGGACCTAAAAATCTAATTTCAGCGTTTGCTTTTCTTTCGATTTCTTTTTTATGCAAAGATGCATAATTTGAGATTATTGACAAAGTGCTTTTCTTATTTGGAAGTAAAATGACAGGTGTCCCATTTTTCTTCGGAAGCATTATATTTATCTTAATGTATTCAGCGGTGATCGTTAAACCGTTAGAGGAAAGTTAAAGCCTAAATCCGATTGTTGAAAATTTTTATACATTAGATTTTTCCGACGCCAACGCGGTTTTGCCGTGCAATTAGTTCAATAAATATAATTACGTTAACGCAAATTACGCAGAAATCATTAGCATCTTAATTGTAGTTTTTATAATACTTCCGCTCATTAGCAACTCTTCTAACTGCATCGCGTGATACGATGAAAAGTTCACAGCCTTTCGTAATTGCTTGAAAATTTAAAGTAAAGGGGGAACCGATGAATGACTGATTTTTGCATCCAGGAAAAGTCGGCAAAAACAATAATATCGCGATCATTCGTCAGCCACTATCATATCATATAAATATCCGCTTATACAACGTATTCAGGAGAAATGGAAGATTTTGCAAATTACTTTTTTTATGTAACGTTTCCGATCCGAGTTAATTATATTTCTGCATTATTAAAAGATCATCATTTTCTTTTCTTTAAGTTAACAAAGAATTTCATTTTGGAACAGGCGTACTGTGCAAATACAGAACACAATTTTGAATTGCAGAGTTTAAAAGTGTTTCAACGTTCGTTCTTGAACTTCCTGTTTCGCAACGTTCATTATTCGCCTCTCAATAGAGTTGAATGTTAGTGTCTTATTGGAGAAACATTACAAGCAAAAAACTAAGAGTCGGTAATCGCTGACGAAAGCGATTCTAATTATCCAAATAACTTTGTTTATTCAATTTCAGCTTCCTTACCGCCTCGTTAAACCGGCCAGCTATTATTTAACAAACATTAGGCAATAAAAAAGTGTTGTTGCTTTTTAATTTCTTACAATAATAAACTGTACAAGTGCCTGAACGTACTTGAACTCGCGAAACCTGAAACTCTTATTATTGACCTCTCGAAAGGGTTTTCAATGCTTAGAGGACTATTAAAAGAGATTTTGAAAGTAACTGTTAATTGTATGATCAGCTACTTAAAATCTGGGTTAATTTTTTTTTCTTTCGTTCAGCGCTTTAGAGAATTGGAAGTCATTTAGAGAGAAGTGCTACAGCAGAAATTAGTAAAATATATTCATCCAATTGTAGAGCGAATAAACTTTACTATCATTTTAACATTTGCTACTTGAAATAAACGTGCTCGTTGGAATCTTCAAAACAACTGCTCAAGTATCATTTGCTTCCTCGCTCCCGATGCTTGGCGTAAAAATTAATTGCGCCACAGTTCTCGCTCGGCTAGGTAGCGAAAATGCTTTTCAACAACGAATCTAAAACGGCCAGCTCGACTCCCCGACTCGATTCATTAAAAAAGTACCTGGAAACGAGCGTTACTACACATACCTCCCGAGCCGGAAACGCGTCCTTATGCAGCCTCTGCGCGCAGCGCCGTCTTTGCGCTAAACGATTGTTCCGAGAAAGATTTTTCAGCCTCGACGGCAGATGCGGCGAGCGCTGCCTTTTTGTTTTTCGCCGGAATTCGAGAGAGGGAAAAAAATCGCCCTCTCTTAAATTCACTTTAATTGGCTAAGTGCGTCTAATTGTATGATAATATCGGGGATAACGCGCTCGTAATTATTCTCTCCGGCGTTCCCGAGCGAGTTACTGCTTCATAGAGCTGAATTTGCTCAAATGGAACTGCGAATTAACGACCAGAGCGTCCTCTTCGCCGACGATTCTTCCGAGAAAAATCGCTCTCGGGCTCCTCTGCGCGCGCAGGCATAGTTCTTTTTACCGCTAGTGGGTGGATCTGTAGGAGTTGGGGATCCTAGTAATAATGGATAATTTAATAAGCAGAAATACCATTTCGGAAGGAAATGTTTTTTTTTCTGCTTTAATTCTACATAGGACTCAAGAAAACAAAGAAAAGGAGTCAAATTGTTTTTTCCATTTGAAAAATGATAATAATTTTTGAATTTCTAATTATTATTACAGTGGTAAACTTATTTAATGTTTATTAAATTTTAGATTCATTTAAAAATTAATATAGAATTAAAAATTTGTGCAAACGGTTATAATTGTTTAAAATAAATTTAAATTTATTTATATAGTATTCTTGCTTGCTATACAATTTTAAGATAAAATTTCTAACCATACAATAGGAATTGATTTTTCATTTTTTTTTTCTTTTTGGTAATACCTTTGATCAAACGTATTTACGCTTTCATCTTTGATAATCCAATTAAAATACAGCCGATTCACTCTTCAATACCAAGGTTACACCACCAGTCGCACTTATATCAATCTCTCGCCTCTAACCGCGCAGCTCGATGCTATCCCGATTCGTCTAAGGCAAGACTATAGACAATATCTTACGTAACAACATCCTTCCTCGAAATCCCGTCCGAACTCCGTCCGCTGCTGCCGAAGTGGATCAGAAACGGCAGCAGGCACCGAGAGCCCATTTTCGTAACCGAACGCAAATGTCACCTGACCCGGCAACTGGCCTTAATCGCCGATCTTTCGCTGCTGCAATCAGCCTCCACGCTACTTTCGAAAACGTCTTCGAAATCTCCCCCCCGCGACAGGCCTACTTACGACACGGCGCCGCGGAGAACTGCATCTAAACAAAACCGGCCGATTTATGACTGGAATTACGGAAAAGCTAATGCGCGCGCTTCAATTAAAGCGGCCGCTTGTTATCTACGTAAATCAAAAGTCGATCGTCGGTTTCGACACCCCTCCCCTGATGGTAGAGGATCGGAGGCTGCTTCCTAGGTAGATATTAATTTCGTCGAAGCTGATCATTTTTCCTTAATGGAGTTATTAGAATCGGAATGGCAAACGTTTTGGATTTTTTGCCGTGGGAAAAATAATTGGGGCGACCTTTCCCGATGAAATCTTAAGAAACGAATGATTATTTGCCACTTGATTCGCGCTAAAAATCTTAAAATAAAAAACGTAATTTATTTTTTCTGACGCGCAGAATGCACTAAATCCCGCGTGCGAAGTAAAAAAAATGTGGGAGCCGCACCGAGTCGTTTCTAAACTACACGGCAGCGTAAAATTTATTTTACTCCCGGACAACAAAATACAACTGCTATTATATTGCAGCGGGGACTCGAAATTTCGATCCGCGTATATAATAAACTCGCGACGATTCGCCTTTGTATCTTAGACTCGTCGACTCCCACCGGTTTTCCGGAGAAGGAGGGGGGAAGGAGGAGGAAAGAAGAGACACGACGACGAACGTGAGAGGGAAAGAGAGGGAGAGAGAGAGAGAGAGAGAAAGAGAGAAAGAAGGTCCGTGTAGCTCGTTGGAGAACACTTCCGTGTTGTTCGATTAATGAATAGCTCTCTTCCCTCTCTTT
The DNA here is from genome assembly GCA_900474385.1 of Ormyrus pomaceus. Lineage (NCBI taxonomy): Eukaryota > Metazoa > Arthropoda > Insecta > Hymenoptera > Ormyridae > Ormyrus > Ormyrus pomaceus. The sequence goes on from UCOM01000303.1 coordinate 55,096, forward strand.
CTCTCTCTCTCTCTCTCTCTCTCCCTCTCTCTAGTCCTTTTCGAACGAACAAACGGACAGAACGAGATAAGGAGCGAACAAAGGGATGCGCGTATATGCGCTCCTTTTCTTTTTTCATATGTTGCCCCCTTGTTCGCGGGGAATCTGGGCTTTTTGTCCCCGGGTAAATTATCGCAATTAGAGCCGCTCGTATTTTCGATCGTTCGATGGAATTTCAGAGGTAAATCGGCGTAGGAGGCAGGGGCAATTAATAGCGAGGAGCCTACGTAGGCTATTAAGTCGGTGCCGTTGCTTACTCTATTATTGTAAAGTAAACGAAAATACGGGATTGCCGCGGCGCTAGGAAAATCGCTGAGAAGTAGTTACGGCCCGGCTAGGCCAGACGCGCTGTGTAATGTAATTAGACGAGTTTTCGCCGTAAGCGATTCATTCTGCTTAGCAGCTTTGAAGAAAGCAGCGTCTCGGCAGTAATGCGAATGTTTTGTGCGGGCAATGAAAATAATTTAATGTACAGAATTCTTTCGCTTATTTTTCGAGTATCGCTTATTTTATTTTCGTGTCATTTTCAAATACATTGTTATTTATTTCGTTGCACCATTAATCTTTTTCCGTCACTGCAGTTGCCTATCCTCTTCACAATTCTTTTGCCCTTTTGGGGGTTAAAACAGCAGCTTTAAAATACAAAATTTTAAATTAATCTCTTTATCGGGTGTTTAATTAACGAATGATATGTACGTATTTTAAAATGAATCCCAGAATATTGCATTTTATTAGCTACGCTTTACAACCTTCGTGTGATTTGAAAACTGTTTTTTTAATTAACCAAGGACAATAGTACAAAATTCTAAGATAGCAAAAAACCTTATTATTGATCTACTTTTTGAATATTCCAACCATCTTCCCTCGAGAAATCCTTATCCTTGCAATTGTCATTGGCGAGCAGAGCGAGGGTGACGGTTTTTACGAGGGTCTCGCAGACGCGGTTTTGTCCCTCCTCGAGCGGCTCGCTGCACTTCATCAGTCTCGCCTCCACGTTGTGGTAACCGCATCCGAAATCCGTTTCCGAATTAAAACTCGAGGGGAAGATGTAAGGCGATAGACGAATCCTTCCCTGACGGCATCAATCGATATTAGATCGACCGCCAAGAGGCAGGCAAGAAAATCGATAATACAGTTTTTATAGTTAATTTGCAGCTTAGAATAAACATCTTGACGTATCTATTTTTACGATCTACGATCTTACTTACGTTGCAAAAGCTTTTATGTATATTCGTAATTTTGTAGTTTAAATATGTTGTTTTACCTGCTCGATTGGACACGTTTTTCCTACCAAATTAAAAATCTGCGGAATGTTAAACTGCGATATATTAAAATTCTTCGAGTAAGCCTCCTCGTGCAGTAATTGACAAAGACTTAGTGGAGCGTGAGTGAGAAGATTTGGAATCCCATCGTAAACTTTTGCGTACAGCATCAACTGCACCAGAGATAAAAGTTATTACGTTTCTTAAAACTGATGCGAGATAAGATTAATTATCAAAGAAAATGCATAAATTCAATTTTAATTGCGTTGAGATAAATGCGTAACTTGTAAATTATAATAACGCGAAGATTATTTATTAATTTACTTACGTGCAAATCATTGTACGGCGTAATTTCTTCATTCAATAACAAATACGGGTATCCTTCGTCTCCATAAAATTTTACGTCAAAACCTACGTGAGGATTGTCGTAATGAACTATCCTTTGAGTTAGTATCGTACTGTTGTAATGCACAGCCTGTAACGTAATTGAACTGGTTAATTACACCGACGTTTAATAAATTGCACATATTTAGTCTACTAAAGCGCACCAAAGCTCCTCGCAAAAGAACGATTGTAAGCAAAGCGATTTCTATTCTTGACGTCATCTCCTTAATTTTTTTTTTTTTTGGCGAAACTAATGGTTTAAGTTCGGTTCGAAAAAATAGTTACACTCGACCGAGTTGAAATTTTTGCGCAACAACTGAATCCAGAACGCCACTGTCATTTTCCACTGGCCTTGTTGATAAGTCCGTGTAATAGCAGGTCTTGCGATATCGGGACTGATAAACTTACAATGCAGGAGAAAACGTTTATGCCTCGAATAGTTTACCTTTGCATATTTCTTTAAAGGTTAAGTAATGTCATAATTTGTATTTAAAACGCAGCACTCGCGATTAAAAAATAAACAAGAAATATTATTGGAATGCATGTATTGTTATAAATTTTATTCACCTGCTCCATTAAAATTGGATTTGCGCTTTTCGAAAAATAACTTTAATTCTGCAAATATATCACAATGTATATTTAAGATCAGTGCGTGAGTTTGCAATTTTATTGAATATAAAAGTAATTAAAAAAAAAAAAAAAAAATGAAAAAATGAAAGTAAAATTATTATATAGTTTCAAAAAACGACGTAACAGCTGCAATGTTAACAAACGCATTACCGGCGTATTTACAAAGTTGCACATAATTGACTAAACTCGACTTTTCTTGCGGTTAGTACAAACGTAAAGAATTTACTCGTCGCTTCACGTACGTTTAGGCATGTTTCTATTTCGAAGCATTGTCCAGGCAAGCAAACAGCAATAAGTGTTTATCATCATAGCTTCATCATTATCAATCCCCCCCGAGTCTCTCTCAGCCTCCGTCTCTCGCATTTAAGGAGCATCCCATCACCGTAAACAATCGCAGCTCATCGCCTCGAACGTTTACTCAGTCAACCCCAGAACAAACACTCCATAAAAAGCCCCGTCGAACATCGGAGCGAAAATCCTTGCTCCTAAAAGGAAAGCTTACAGAAAATAAAGCTGCCTCCTCCTCCTCCTCCTCCTCCTCCTCCTCTCGGCGAAGGTGAAGGTGAAGGATTTTCGTGACGGCAACATCGACGGGAAGAAGCAGCAGTCAGGGGTCAACGAGCGCCGCGCGAACAACCCGGACTTGAATTTCCGATCTTTCTTTCTTCCAGGGTGTTTGCGCTGCCTCTCCTCTCGGGGAGAGAGGAGAGAGAGAGAGGCCGAGACAAACATCTATTTCGTCTATTCCTTTTTGCTGCGGGAGAGCCCGAGCGCTCTTTATCACGTCACGATGTTATAAAAGTCGGCGGAAAAAAGGCCCCATATTGAATGTTGCGCGCAGATTATACCGTTCGAAAAATCCTAAGTATCTGCGCGGATACATCAGCGGGAAATAAATGAGCTTTGTTCCTCTGCTCCTCGGCCTGCCGCTTCTTCCGAGAGGCTAACCTTTCGGCCTTTTTTCGGCCTTTTTAGTTAATTTAAGTGCCGAGGAGGGTTATTCGTTTGTGTGATTAATGAAATTGTAAGGGGGGGAAACAGTTATTTCCCCCTCCTGGATTGTTGGACGGGGCTTAGCTGCAGGTAAACAGACTTGTAGCTGATAAAATTACCGGGTTTTAGCTCATTATTTAATGGATCTCAAGAGCATCGAGTACTATGGAAAACAGGCTGATTTTTTTTAAGCAGTAATTGACAAAATACCAGAGAATAATGAGAAAACAACTGTGAGGAACAAAAAGTTGCAAAGCATCATTAATTTTTATTAAGTTTGGTTTATAACGTAAATGTTTTTGTAATAAAGAAATAATCGCTCTCCGATGTACATTGGTTCGGTTTCTTGTTTGCGTATTATTTGCTTCTCCATTTTTGAAAAGGAATTCATTTAAAATTCCGTTAGTCACCAGTTATTGCATTTTAAAATGCCCGGAATATTACAATATCGTGTAGAAAGTCCATTTTTGTTTTCAAAACGTCAACGTTTGATTTAGTACACTTTTTCATTTTAAAGCTTCTGTAAAAATCGAGAATTTTACCATAAACTTACTGGAGCGTAGCGCAGTAAAATAGAATCTCGCGCAAAAAAGCTATATTCCATATTTGTGTGCCAATAAATGTTTTTTAAAAAACAATAATCAAATTTGCTTTACGCTCCCGCAACTTTACATCGAAACCAAAAACAATTATCCAATTCTGATAAAAATTGTATGAAATTAGGAAGCTTATTGTTGATTTTAAAAATATTTCGTTTTAAAATCAAAGTAATTTACTTTAGATTTTTCTAACTTTTCGCAAAAATTTGAAAATTTTTTATTGATTACAATGTATTATAACGTTGAATCGCAAAATGAAACATTTTTTCCATTACCAAACAAAAAAAACAACATTCTGGAATTGAAAGCGAACTTGAATCCCTGCAATTCGCCAGCAAAAGTACAAATTACTTCAACCATAAAGACGCAGAAGCACACTTTTAGGCATGCAAAGCAGAACTCGAAACCGCAGCATCAGTGATAATTGGCCCTTTCCCCCTTTAGAAAAGAAGCAGCATAGACCGTCCCGCGGGAGAAAAAAGTAATTTTAACATCCTCGGCTAACAGTCGCCGAATCGTATGACCCGGGGGCAAACGTCGACTTTTGGATCGTATATCTTTATGCTTGAGCGACAATAGACAATAAATGGTCAGTGACAGGCGGCCGATTTATGGCCCCTTCGGCTCGAACTTGTTCTCTCTCTCTCTCTCTCTCTCTCTCTCTTTCTCTCCCTCGGCTTTTTTACCATTGCCTCATAAGACGAGCCTTCTTTGTTCGAGTTTTCTTTCCTCCCCGACGCCGATCGACGTGCATCGCTTTGCGGCAATTAACGTGTAGGTGTAGGAGGTAATTGCGCTTCCTTTTACGAGAGAGCGCAAATCCCCGGCGCATTGCTTCACGGGTAATTTCACCGCGCGTTCGGGTATGCTGTCCTTACCGGCCTGTTGGAACGAAATGTTATAGCGACAACAGGTAGTCTGGGAGTGGATTATTGTTTGCGACTCGTTGCGAGGGGCTCTCTTGGGTATTAATTTCCATTGTGCAAGGAGTCACTTCGTGCTGTCGGCCTTTGTTATTATATATTAATAATAAATTTCGGTTAAATAACAAGTGTCTATGCTGATGGGTTTAAAAGTGTTATGGGCACATATGACTTGTTTCGTGACAATTATCTTTTGTGTACCGAGAGAAAACTGCATTGCGCAAATTAGAAACTGAGGCAAGTTCCGAAAATAGCGCCAAGTTTGATTTTTTAATTGAAAATGCATTTTATTCTGATGTCTAACATAAGAAACTTTTAAATTTATATCGACGAGTATTAATATGTACTTATCCGAAATATTTTTATAGGATAATAAAGTACGCAAAACTCTTTTAATTTTTCACTTATCTATACGCACAAAATAATTTCGTTAAGAAAGTGATTGCGGGACTTTATTCGTGCATCTTTTATAGCAGTAAACGATTATTAGAAAGTTAAGAAAAGTCCGCGTCCGTCGCGGTATTAAATTTAATTCGCCGCCTTATTCGCCGCGATATCGTGTCCTTCCATATTAAAAAGGCGCCTCCCGACATTAAAAAGCGCGTATCTCGCCATTATTACCTCACAATTTTCATAAATCACGTAGGAAATAAATTAGCATCGGCCGGTCGAAAAGCCAAGAAAAAAAAAAGCTTCGAAATAATCAACAGTAACTGCTTTCCGGCCTGTAAACTTACGTAACCCCGAACGAGTCGCAGACTCCGCTGCTCGGCTCGAAGACATATTTTTTCGTATAATTAAATTACAGCGAAATAAACTCGACTATTTAAGTGTATCGTTTGCCAAGACATTCTTTTATTGCGCGCATGCGCGCGCGAGGCGAAATTTATATCGCACGGCTCTCTCTCTCTCTCTCGCTGCTTTAAAATAAGAGCTTTCAGAGAAGCAAATGATGCAACCAACACCCACTTACGAAAACAAAGGAAACGGCGACACGGCGAGCACTCGCGCGCACACACCCACATGCGCGCGCGCGCGGGTACACGCGAAATTGAAAGCTGCAGGCCTGGACTTTTCCGCGGCGGCGCCGCGGCTTTAGGGACGCCGAGAAGTCACACGATTGCATCTCACGTTTTGTGTGTTTACGAGATAAACGCCCTGCATATAGATACGCGGCGGCGGAGGCCTAGCTCTTTTTTTTTTTATCTTTTAGACTGGAATGCCCTTTGCAGAGGTTGAGAGCTTTGAAAATGTGCTTTTGGAGCGAAATTTAAGCAATTTATATTTTGTTTTCAGTTCAGCGTGATTTGATAGTATTGTACATATACACCTTCATATCAGCTGAAATTTATTTTTGTAGCTCGGAAAATATTACTTGTATCTTAGATAAAAAAAAGTTCAAGTAATGCTTCTTAATTTCAAATTCATTTTACAGAATTAGCCTTGCGAAATTAAAAACTTTTTTCGAGTGTCGTAAAGTAAGCCGAGCAGCGCAAACTTTAAAATCATTGTAAATCACACGATAATTTACGAAGTTTATTTAATATTTAAAACCTTTTTCTGATTTTAAAAGATAAAAAAGTAATTGCACGCGCTATGGGGGCCGCTTCGAAAAATCCCCGCGCGCGCAAAAGCCCCAACAATTTCATATAATTTTAGTGAAATTTAATGTTCCCACAAGATTTACGTAAATGTGGACTGCAAAGCTAAATTATCTATAAAGCATGTAAACTCTTGCTGAAATTCTACGTCAAAATAAGGATATTCGAAGGAAGCGAATTACGTAATTCCCCCGCCTACTTGTACAAAAACAAAGGAGAGTCCGAGTCCGTGTACAAGCACACCCACTGCGAAACTTTAAACTCACCACGAGCACTCCAGATTTCGGTTTTAAATATCACTGGCTGACTTATGTCTTCTGACAATAAATAAGATTCGCTAAATGTAACGAGAAAAAAGAAAGAAAAATTACGAGCCTCGACGTTACGATCTTTAATTTTATTTAGCAATTTTTTAAATATATTTTTTAACGCGACACTAAGCTATTAAAAATAGTGAATTTAGTGTTCTTAGAGTTACTGGAAGCTGTAAAATGTAAGCAAAGGTTATCATTTGAAAAGTTTCTCACGCTTTGGGATAGCATGGCGTATTCATAAGCAGAACAATTTTTTTAACTTGAACTAAATTTTATGTAATGAACGTCATACAATTAGCTACGCCTGAATTTTATGAACATTTTAAACATTTGGCAAGAGGTTTAGTTTTCCCTAAAAACTGCAAAAACTTTTTAAGTCGTAAATCATAAGCACTTGTCTCGAAGGAGAATTTATAGAAATTACTGTATTGAAAAGTTATTCCAACAAATATGCATTGAATTCATTATTATTTCTGCTGTATAGTAAGATTTTTTGTGATTACGTGAAAAACTATTGCTTTATGCAAATGTTAAAATTGAAAATGTATAGGTGCACCGAAGCACAAAGTTAATTCATTCATAAAAAAGGTGTCATTTTTATGTTTTACTGCATATTGCGATAACATAATTTTCCAAGGTTTAATAAGATTTTCTGACTTCAAAATCACAATTTTTTCACCTTACCGCTACTTTGTATTCTATTAAACGTAATTTATTCATTCAATACTTTCTAATACCCTCATTATTAAATCTTCTTATTCAAAGCACACGACTCACCTCGGGAGCCGCACCAGAACCCAAATTAATCCTTGCACCAGGTGAGAAAACTGCACGCTGCAGCTTAACCGAGCGCGGCCTAAAAAAGGTGCTTCCAAATTAGCATTTCACCAGCTGTAGCCTGCCAATAAAACCCGAGCAACAATCCGACTGTCCCCCCGTCCCGCCTAATTACAAATAAATCAGGCCCCGCTGCGCGCTCGCAGACACACACTCCGCCCACGGAGAGCCCGCGGAGTGAAAAGTCGCACGCCGGCCGGCAATTACGGGCGCGCGGTTATAAAACTCGGCGGGTCGCGGACAAAAAGATGCCGGAGCAAGGACGGCTATCCGCGCGGCGCGCGGGCATCGATGTCTCGGGATGCGACGCTTTTAGATTTTCTTTGTCCGCGCGATCGCTCTCGCTTTGTGAGAGACGAAGAGAGAGAGAGCTTTTCTCCGTTCGAGCGCGGAGGGAGAGTTATGTAAGGCGAGCGCTGGTTGCGAGTGCGAGAGGTGTTTTTCGTGGATTCATCGCTTGTAATTTGGACGTTTGTTTAGGCTGAATCGGAGCTGATGAGAGTCGCGGAGGTGTCGTGTGATTGCTGGCTTTTCTCTTCTTTTCACTTGGCCGAGGAGTTGGGTAAAAAATGGGATTGCTTTGTTTGGATTGCTGCGCGATGTCTGGGCTCATTGTAGACGAAACAAGAAAGTTTGTTTTTTGTTTTATTGTAATTTTTGGGAAGGAAAGCATGTCTAATCGTTTACAATTGGAAATTTTCACGCTTGCTAAAAAAAAAAGCGATAATAATGAAAGTCTATTCGGTGAAATGAAAAACTTTTTGTATTTGTCTTTGAATGATTATTAGAATTGCTGTTGTAATAAAAAGATCTTCAAAAAAATAATATAATAGCATTATTTTACTTGGAGGCGCAAGGCAACATTTACGCGAGATTAAACAATGCAAATATTTTCGAAAGTTATTAAACTATATGTATCGGTGGAAAAAATTGATATTTCGCAAGGAGACATTGCATTAAAATGATCCGAAGCATGGAAAAAAATGGCATTGCAATATTTTTCACATGCATCTCGTGACTAACTCGAGGCCTAGTTTCTCTTATAAGCGTCAAACAATCGACCAGCCTCCCCCTAAACAAAGGACCTAAAAATATGACTCCGCTCTGGGTAAAAGGCATGCAGTACAAGGTACACAGGATTGACCCCGTGAACTTTTTCTAGTAACGGTACAAGGTGCATTTAAATAAAAATCCCGAAAAGATAATTGCTATCTTGCTTCTTATTAAACGCCAAGCCTGGGCTGTATAATTATATAAAGTTTACGTTTTCGTGGATAATTAAAACGATTATTAATTGAGGCGAATGTACGATATTTTGAAAGTGATGTTTTAGAAATTTAAGGAGATGGGATTTCTGGAGATGAAAGGATGTTGTATTTTATTTTTATTGAATCCGAAGGAAAGGTAGAACAATTATTAGCGTATAACGAATGCGGTGCATTGGAGCAAACCTTTGTTCCAAAAGGAGAAAGCAAATGGTTATTTCAGTTGACGACAAGTTTATTTATTAGTGTATCTAAATAATATCTTCTAAGTAAAACGGATATGCTATTGTTGTATCGAAGTATTTTCAAAATCATTGATTTTGGAGACGCGGCACGTCGAACCGACTGTTTTACATAAATAATTAATAAAAATGCTCGAGCACTGTTACCACCTGAAAGAAGTCACCTCTACAAAACGATTCCGAAGCACGCGTCAAACAGTCCCCCCTTTCGTACGAAAATCGAAGCCCGAACAATTAATCACCGATCCGACACATTCATCTCAAAGCCGAGAACGGCAATGACCTCCAAACACCTCCGGCCGAAAATCGCTCTCCTCCATTAGCGTCCTTCTCCCCCCGAGCTGGCGGCTGGAAAAGAGCCTCTTTGGCAGAAAGCTGCTGCACTTTCTCGGGCGATCCCCGGGCCCCGCGGCCTGAACACGCGGCGGACGGGGGGAGGGGGGCCTCCTCGGGATCATGACGAGAGATCGTTCGGGGAGATATCCGGCGCCTTGTTCGGATCATTAGCGCTCGGAGATCGTGTGACGTAACGAGGTCTCGCGCGCATAGGCGCTCTCTCGTGCATAGGCCTCTCTCGCGAGAGAGCGTGTTTGAGGATATACGCGAGAGAGCCAACGGACGGACGATGTACCGTTAAACTACAAAACCTTACCCCGTGACCCCTGACATTGGCAAGCCAGCCTCTCTCTCTCTCTCTCTCTCTCTCTCTCGCTGATTTTGTGTACGTTCGTTATGGTGACACTCGGAGGAGTGACGGATGCATTTTCGCCGCGCGGCTTATCCGGAGCAGATCCGTTTCCTGGACGTGTGTTGTGCTTCCACGGCACGTTGCTGCCGAGGCAGGTAAATATAAGCGGAAAGATGCTCGACTTCGGAGGAGGATGATTGGAAAGGATCTCGCGGGGAGATTTATGCGCGGGGGGAGTTTCAGCCGCTTTTGAACGCCGTGACGGCTTTTCGAGAGATGGACTTTCTAGTTTGACTTTTGTTCGGGCAAGTTTCTTATGCAATTATACACGCTTTTGCTTAAACAAGTCGGAACTTTTTTGTCGACTTTATTTATTTATGACTATTGTAGAAAATTTAGCAGCGCGTGATATCAACAGTATATAATAATTGGTGATATCGCACGTTTGTACGAGGATTTAATGATAACATTTTGCATAATTATCAGATCAAAATTTAATACTCCTAGTTTACGATATCGGAAAGTGCATATCTCAATTACAATATTTTGTGAAAATACCTATCAGAAAGATAACGAAGAATTGCTCTCAATAACCTTGGCTTGGCGAAATCATTAATCTGCTTTAAAATTACGCATAAAATTCAGTTATATAACTGTTACCACAGTTTGAAGACATATATATGTATATATAACACTATAAAAACAAATCTGGTTACATTCCATTTGAATACATTACCTTGTCCGAGACATTAGAACTACATTTAAATACTTCAAAATCAGGCCGATCGATTCAAAAATTGATTACGAGGAGGCATTCGTCATAAAAAAAATCAGGTTGGTTTTGTTCAAGCGGCTGTTCTGGGTTCACTCGTGTGCATTAATCATCCTCGATATAGCGACAGCTCGATTAAACAAATTTCAAATGCATTTACAGGTTTTAATAATTGGCGATGATGCACACGAAATAATCAATTATGCACAGATTTTTTTTCTTCGAGTCACCCAGAATACGAAATAATAACGCTTCCGTTAAATGCTTCGTTTTTAAATAAATTCCATTCAGTCAAGTCTCCGCCTTACGAATTTCGTGACCTAATCACTTAAAAATCATCGCATCACCGATCGGTACACCCGAGAATTTCAATGACACCCGTTAACAGATTAAATTTTCCACAGATCGCACCGTCAGAACTGTTACCTCCGCTTATTAATCTTCGTCCCGAACATTAGACTAAGCTGCACGATGTTTACAAGCTGTCTTTCTTCGAAACCTCAACCGGCACTCGAGGAGAAAAAAAAATACGCGTCCGAGCGTCGCTGCTTTATTTTCACAACGGTCCCCCCCGAAAAAACGAACGGTCCATCGCGCATTTTTCATCCCGCGCGACGCGATGACTCCACTCCCGACGACATCTGCACCCGTGACAATCGAAAACGCCCCTGCTGCCGTCTGGGCGTTGTTGTTTTTTTATCAATTTTTACATATCGCTCGTCGAGCTCCTAACGGTGCCCGCATAAATGACAGACGTCCGCGCGTCCTCGAGTACAGTTTTAACGATAATTGAGTGGCCTCTAACGCCCGTTGCTTGGCCCGGCTGATGGATATCGTCATTGTAATTCGTGACCCAGTGCCGCGCGTTTATACAAAAAAAAAAAAAAAAAAAATGCGCGCGCGCTTATCGGCGCGCGGCTCATCGCTCATTAAATCCCATTATTCGACGCCGTTCTCGATCTCGCGTGTTATGAGTGCATGCCGCATGCATAGTGCATAAGAGTTCCACCGCGGAACGAAAAGGATCCTGAATCGCATTTTCGAGTCCCGTTCGATATATAAGCGGCGGCTTTTCAGCCCGATGCCCGAGAGCCGAGGAGCTTCTCGGCTTTTCGTTTTGTCGTGGGGCTTAACGATTCGCCAATTAGCTTTAAATGATTCTAGCCTACTTGGATTACCGGGCAGAGATGCATTAATGACGGTATATGCTTGTATTTTGAATGTTTTACTCGAGCGAAATGCGAGCTCCTTGGGGAAATCGCTTGGCTTTTCGTTGAATTAACGAGGAGCTGAAATAGAAATTAATGTTTTACAGTTAGAACAGTCCTGGCGGGAATATAAATATCAAAAATAATGGATAACGCAACTTGTTACAAGTAACAGAAAAGCTTTTACTTTGGCCTTAATGATTTTAACTACTTAATGAAATATATAGAAAGTGTTCGCCATAAGCTGAAATTCTGCTGAACGTCTTTAAATCTGGAAAAGGAGATCATAACACATTGATTTTTTTATTTTGAAAATAATCTCTTTGTTTCTTATATTATTGATGTTTCTAAATATATTGATAATAAAGTTATACGAAATGTGAAAAGAGACTTTTACGTTAAGAAACTATACTAGATTTTTACTAGTATTTAACTATTTTAAAAATGCATTCAATTTCATAAAAATTTCAATTTAAAATTAAATATGTCACGAGCAATTCTGTTCTTTCGGATATATAATCCGTGTGAGATCTGTTTTACCAAAAGTCCGCCGCTTTATTACATTTATTAATTTTTATTCCAAAAAGAATATCAGCCGCTTAAACCGTTAACAGAATTAAAAACGACTCCTGGATGTAAGAGAAAATTGCAATTTTTAATCGAGCCCCCTAATTATCCGCCCCTCTTCCCCAAATACAATTTCACATCTCATTAAAAGCGATTGATTTTTTACTCTCCAGCCAAGAAATTGATGCCCTCGCGCAACACGATCGATCCCAATCGAATCAAGCGCGCATTTAGAACTCGCGTCTCATTCGTTCGTTGAACCATATCAGCGATGACACGCGCAAAGCTCCCGCCTCCCCCGCCAGGTGGCCGCGGCTCGTTTTTCGCACTCCCGTAGCCAAAGCACCCCGACCCCTGATAAGCCTCGAACCTCCGAAAAGTGTGCAACGGGAGGAGGAGGAGGTAAAAAAAAAAAAAAAAAAAAAACAGACGTAGCGGAAAGAAAAAGTGAGAATAAAAAAAACGCCAGCCAGAAGTAACAGTTTCTCCCGGTCCCTGCACGATTCTCCCACTCCGTTCGATAGAACGTCCGAAAAGCATTCCAATGTTATACGAGAGCAGGCATCCTAAAAACCGGTTTCCACGGCTTTACGTACGCATTAGTAACGTAATACACGGTAATATATGACGATCGTTCCCGTCGAAATCTCGCGTGTGCGCACCAACACTCCTCCATTATACGTACCGGTATATAACGAACGATTCCCGCCGCCGCCGCCGCTGCTTCTTTCTCCTTTTTTCGTCCGCGAGAAAATCCTCCGATAAAACTGTACGCGCGCGCGCGCGCGAGCGAGTGTCCTGCACGCACTATAGCGCATGCGCGGGAAGCGCCGCTGCTCGGCCGTGGCCAGAAGCAGCGGTGACCTTGCCAAGGTCAGCCTGTCCTAAATGCCTGGAGGGGCCCTTTCGCGGACCTTTTTCTTTTCTCTCTCGCTCGCTCCCCTTGTCGCTCGAGACTCTCCTCCGGCTGCGTCCTCTTTTTGCGCCACAAGTATATACATAATATATATCGAGGAGGCCGGATTCTTTTCTTCCCGAGAGGCTTTTTCTCTTTTTGGCTTTCGAGGAGGAGGGATAAAGGTTTGCGGATTTCTTTGACGAAATTTATATAAGCGGCATTCTTTTCGGGCCGTTTTCCGGGGTGGAGTGAGCCGCGTTAATTTGCCGGTACAACAAAAAGCTTTTAAGCTTGGGGATATAACGCTAATGAATATTGTTTTGTCGGCTCGGAGATGTAACCGCGGTGCTTATGAATTCCGGTAAACTGTGCTTTGCGTAAGAATTAATGAACTTAAGCTTGATAAAATGCATTATCTTGCTTCATTTCCAAGGTATTACGCCTTTTTATACTAATTTAATTAATGCGCGAAGGAACAATTGTATTTTCAACTGAATTTGCTTTTTGCATGAAAATAAGAGTAGCGTTAAATTTTTTTAATTCGGTAAAAAGTTTGGAGAGTTAAATATTTATCATTTTGTTAATGTACTTGAATTATTTATGTGATTTTTCATTTAAAAATACTTTAAATAAATCATATAATACCTTTCGTGTTGACACATTTTGAGAATTTATTACGAGATACAGAAATTCAAAATTTTTGTGATAAATTACAACATTTTTTATTTTAATTAAATAAAAATATAAATTTCGCTTTAGTAAATTAAAATTTAATATTAAAAAGTATGATTTAATAAGATTATTTACGGCATAAGATTGTTAATGAAGGAATCTGGATTTTAAAAATGCAATTATAAGTATACATTTATCGAAAACGTAAAACGAGAATCAGAAATTTTGGCCATAAAACTTTGCCAATAAAATTTATATTCGAAATATTTAAACGAATGCGGGCGATTATTTATATTATTTATTATTAAAATTATTCTTGCATCTACAACGAAGAAAAATTGCAATGTATTTATTAAGGCCAGTAATAAGGATGAGGCTCAAAAAAATTCAATCTTTTAGTTTTTTTTTGCGTGAAAGAAAATGAATCATTTTCTTGCATTAATTGAAAATTAAAGTCACTGCTGTTTATATTGACGGAACTACAAATTGAAATTTTCATATTTTTCCCGTAAAATGTCTATTATCTCGTAATCTACCCATAACAATTAAAACTTCCAAGAAAATCGTTCCGATGGCAGAAGAACTGTCATAAACCCGCTCAAAACGATCTCATCACCGAGTAAACATAGTAAACAAGCGGTGAAAAATCCATTGCCATCCTCCCACGTCGAAAAAGCCGAGCCGCGCGCCGCAAAAAGGGAAATTGATATAAGAAACCCCTTATAAGAGTCGCCATTATTATTTAAAAGTCATTAAAGCGGAATTCCAAGTTACTTCATCGTTCAATGTTTTCTTAACTGTACATCCGCAGCCGCGTGGCCGAAGAATCCCGAATGACAATCGTTAAAAAGAAATGCTAGTCCCTCTCCTCTGCTATTCTCTATTAGATGGCCGCGAAGGTGAACGTCAATCGCTCGTGAAATTGGATTGTTTACGCCTCTTTTTCCGCCGCTCGACGCGTTTTGGCGGATCGTACTTCCATTTCATCGGCGTTCCTTTCCTCCGTTTTTTCAGGGAATTCCTCGGTGTTTTTTTTCGAGAGAGAGAGAGAGAGATGGAATAGAAGAAACTGTAATAACGCCGAATAATGGCTGGATTCGATGATTGAAATCGATCGTATCGTCGGATTCTTTTTCTTACGTCTGTTGGGATTTTTTTTTTTTTTTCGTTAGCGTATTGCATAAGTAAATTACATCTGAGTTTTTCTCCGCAGCCTTTTCCGCCTTTTTACCGTATGGAGGGACAAAAAGCCTGTAGGAACTCTTTGCTGCTACCGTAAATTAAATTAGTTGGGAATGGCGATAATGGCATGATTTTGTGAACGAATTTTGGAATTAAGCTAACAGTAAACTGATTTAGATGTGTAATCCTTTGATCCCCGGTGCTTTTTTCATGAAAACAAAGTGCTTCTTTAGCTTTGAAAGTCATTACGCGGGCGATGTTGGGTAAAAAAAAACTTGATTCTTAATTGAACATAATTCATTCTACAATTGAGTAATTTTCAATCCGGAGAAATGGAGTAATCGAAAAAGTAAATTTCAATTACTTTCAGCAAGTTATTAAATAATCAGTTCATAAATAATGTTTTTATCAATGTGTAGTAGAATAACACACCTTTGTTAAAGTACCGTAATCCGTCTGCAAGTAAGCCTCCCTTACTTATAATTAACATTAAAAATAAGGAGTCATTAAAAATGTAAACAGTAGCTCTCCTGCATTACAAGACTATCCATTATTTTGAAGAATATGCTTGAGAAGCTATCAATACACCGCTAAAAAAAACCTAGATTTTTTTTCAACTAACTTCCATAATTACATTCGTTGTTGTCAGGCGGAAAAAAAATAAATTCAATTTTTAACGGACCGTATACGGACTGGAAATTCTTTCGTGCCACGCTTCACTTTTTATGTGCCTCTGCTAATAAAACATCCGTTATGAAATTTGATCGTTTGAAAGACGCGAAGAAGCCCAATAATTAGGCCATTTAGTCACATCTCTTTTTCTTCCAAACGAGTGCGTGCGTGCAAAAAATTGCGCTGCCGGGGATGTATGGCAGAGCAGCCGCAAAAATGTAACCAAAATTCTGTGGTCGTACCTCGCACGAATACGCTGGACTTGAATAACCTTGAGGAATTTTAATGATCTAATTACGGATCATTTTCCGACTTATTTTTAGTTTCGATTGCATTGATTTTTTTTTGTTTTTATAATGTAGTTATAAACAAAATCATCCAGCGACGTTGTAATAAATTTAAGGTGCTAATTTTAAACTTGGTTCGTTCAATAAGAATACCGAATAATTAACACCTTAAATCAATTAACGTCCCTCTAACTCTTTTATATATTGATGCACGAAAATCTCGAAATTTACAAACGAGTAGTAGGAGGGTTCTGAGCAACCACAACCTTTTTAATTATCACAGCTTCAAAAATCAGACCATTCTATTGGCCCGTAAATTCCTTACTTCCCCAGGCATCTCCGCCGGTACCAAAACACCCGCAACGAACAAAAGTATAACCTCCTCCTCTGATTAGCTCCTCTCTCGTTCCAGCAACAAATCCGTCGAGAAAAATGGCTCGCCGTCCTGTCAGCAGCCGGCCGGTCCACCTCCCGAGGAGCAGCAGCAGTCGGCGAGCGGATTCGGCCGCTGGCTGCGGGACCACTTGACCAAGAGCGGCGGCAGCAGCGGCGGGGACAAGCTGAAGCAGCAGCCGCCGCCCCAGCAGAACCTCTACTGCAGCCTGCCCCGCGAGCGACCCGGCCGCAGGCTGGACCAGCGCAGGGCCAGCTGCAGGATCGTCGACAACAGGCAGCAACAGCAACAGCAGCAGCAGCAGCCGCCGGTCGAGGAGGTCGACGTCGCCAGGAGGAGGAGCAGAAGCAGCGCGACCAAGGCGGAACGCAGGCGGCACTCGATGAGCGAGTTTCACAGCGAGCAGCACCGGCAGAGGCGGAATCGAAGGTTAGTGCGACTCGTTGCTCGAGGAGGCGCGGGCGTGAATTTTAGCGCAGGATTTTCAAGAATTCTCGACGTTTGTGCAAATGCTAAAAACGAAATTGAAATAATTTCGCAACGTCGAGGCGATAAAAAAAAGAGGGGGAGGAAAAAAGCAACACGGTTTCGCACGCGGCGCGGATCCCACAATTTGCAAACAATGAACCGAGCCGATGAAATACTCCCCGAGCTCGGCTGAAAAATGTATCGGCGTCAGCTCTCGGATGGCCAGCGGTACATTTATCACGCCAAATTCATTTCTTCGTGGCCGGGACGCACCTTTCTCTCGTATTTCGTTAGGCCGCGCGCGCGCGCGCGGCTCCTCTCTCGAAGATAGCGCGAGTGATGGAGAACCAGGGATTTGTAAAGACGCCGCGATAGAGAGAGAGAGAGAGAGAGAGAATCTGGGCCATCGGGGATTAAAGCCTTAAGTCGATTTCGTAGGAGCCTAATGACTGATATTCCATTAGAAAGTTTCGGGCTAATATGCATCTGCCGGCTTTAATCAGAGCTGCAGTCATTTTGCTGTGAATTAAGGTTGAAGGGAAAAGCGCGGAAGTGTTGATATTCCGATTGTTGCGGGCGTCTTGCCGTTTGGGGGAAGGGGGGGGGGGGGGGGGGCGATATGGGATGGAAAGTTTGCTAATTGAGGCTCGAGTTATCTGGGGATTGTAAATATACAGTACTGAGGTGATAACGTAGGTTTGGAGGTTCATGTGGGCTTTGATACAGGACGACGTAAATGATGCGTAATTAAATCTGGTATTTATTAAGTAATTCATAATTCTATCTTAATTGGCGGCATTAAATAGTGGGAAACGCAATTAGAATACTGGGGACTGACGCGAATAGCGAATAATTTTCATCTCTGAACTCTTCAAGTGTATCGTGCACTTTTAATTGCTCAGATGAATTTAACGGCAGTAATTTTCCTATCAAAATAGATTCTAATAAGTTTCTCAACCGATTCTATCCTATACAGTCGAATTAATTAATGCTCATAATTAGGGCCAGCTGCTTTATTCACTTTTCAATATAAACATCATTGCTTCCCGGACCAGGAACTGCATCGATAAAATATTGGCCATCAGCGTCGTCATTCATAATTCGCAGAATTTTCGAAATTAATAATTCTGATGATTCATTCCATTTTCATTACCGAGCTCTCTAAACCTCTTCCTATATTCCAGCTACTGAAAACCGATCGTAACATCCACAACAAATTGATACTTCCTGACCAGCTTAATTGATTCATCTCCAAGTTAATTAGTTTCTTCTCTACAGAGGCATATTGTTCGAAAGTATGCGTAAACTCCATGGAATTCTCTTTAATTATCGGCAGATGTTAACCACAGTTCTTTTGATAAATATGCACAAAAATAATCTCGAAAAATAATAAAAATCTTATTATTTCATTTGCAAAGTTAGTTATTTACATTCTGTCCTTGACTCGACTCAACTAATAACAGTTTATTACAACTCGCAATCCTCGATCTGACGATCCTTGCATCAGAGCCCGCGGAGCGCGTCCTTATATCCAGTCGATCGAATGGAAAAACCTCTCTCAGGGCGCTTTCGAAACGGGGGGCACTAAATTCCCTCGGAATTCGCGTAATCCCCGAGATGTCACCTCGGGGGCCGGGCTAAATATATCCAGCCTGGGCTATTTATAAGTCGACCTCTCGAGCGCAGGACGCGGCGTGCCCTCCGATGATGGTTCTTTTTTTTTCTCCGTAACCGGCATACCACGGGGCCTCGCGCGCGCGCAACGCCTCCGCGGCCCGATCATCATCATCATCATAGCCATCGTCGTCGTCGTCGTCGGGCGCGGGGCTGCGCAGTGCTCCGTCGCGCCTCCCTCGAGATACTCCTCGGGAGGCGCGCGGAGGAGAGGCCACTGACTCGGATGATTCCGCGCCGTCCGTTTCAAGGCCGGCCGCGCGCGGAGAAAGAGAGAGAGAGAGAGAGAGAGAGTTTCGCGTAAACCTGTCACGGCGCAGCACCGCCGCGTAAATCATTTGCGCACGCGCGAGCAGTCGCCAAAAGAGGAAGGCGAGCTGCTGCTGCTGCTGCTGCTGATGCTGCGGCCGCTGGCGGACTCCTTTTTTTTTCGACCACGCGGGAAGAGGATATAAGGGAGGAGGAGAGCCAGCTGGCCTACTTGTTGCCTGATTTTCGTGCCGAGCGATGGAAAGGGAGCTCGGCGGAGGTGCGAAAGTCGGACGAGATGGGCTTTTGTCTGCTTTTCGGAGAGAGGGAGGGATTTGGGTTGCGGTGAGGCTGGAAGGGACTTTTGGCGAGGATTTGCTGTGCCGCTGCTGGTCGGGGATCGATGGCTTAATGTGTCGGAGAGAATGTACTGCAGTCGCTTTTATTTATCTCGTTTTAGGAAGGTTTTCAGACAATTGAAAATTAAAGCAGCAATAAAAAGATCTTTCCGTTAGGAATTTCGATTTTCAATAACCGATTTCTTTAGACATCAAATTCTGAACAAAGTCGCAATACAATTCAAATTAGTTAAAATTCTCTTTTATTAATACAAAAACTAAATTCTTAAAAAAAAAAAAAAAAAAAAAAAAAAATCCTGAGAACATCAGCTTCGACTCTAAAGACCGCAATAAAGAGCCTCAAAATCTTCCCAGGCCAGAACTCACTTTTCCGTCAATTAGCTTCATTAAAGCTCTCCCCAATAAAGATTAAAATTTTCACTCGGGCCCCATAAAGGAGTTTTAAGAGCGCGCGCGTTAGTTTTTCGCGCAAATCGAAAAGACTTCCGCAACGGCGCTCGGCGGCGCAATTAAGCGCGGCTCTCTCGCATGCAGAAGAGCGGCGCTCCGAATTATTAAGACGCGCGGCGATATTTGCGGCGCGTCTCTCGCGGCCGATCCGGTTTTTCATTTAGCGCGACGCGGCGAAGATTTAAGGGCGCCGGCTGGCCGGCGCACAAATTGGATGGATTTTTCGCCGCGAGTCGCGGAGGAGAGGAGAAAGTGTGTAGCTCTAATTGGACTGGATTAATGACTATCGACGCTCCGCTCGATTCTAAGTGATATTGCGATGTACGACGTGCTACCGCTCGATACGTTTTAAGATTAGGATAGAAGTTTATTTTTAGAGCTAAGCCGTACGTTCTCGGGGGTAAAAATTTAAGAGTTACATCGCTCGCCGTTCGGTAGCGGAATAACTTAATTGGGATTTATTCGAAAATTATGGCGAGTCCGCAGTTTGATTTTGAATTGGGAGCAAGGAATTGTTAAAAAATGCTTTAGGAAAGTAAATTTTTCGACTAAAACATTTCTTTTCAAATCTCGGCGCGACAAAGAAAGTTCCTTTACACAAATTATTATAAGCTGCAATAAGCATTTCAGTAATTTTACTTTCAATCAATTTCAATAAATTAAAATCTATATCAGATTGGAAATAATTATAACGAAAGGCAACAAACAGGTATCCGTTTATGCAGAAATCAGCTGACTATCTAAATTTCAAAACGACCGACATAAAAATATCAATCGTAACATAAAAGCCCCCCCTCCTCGAGAAAATGAAAAAGCAAAGCCATCCTCGAATTTTTCCTCTCCGGCAACACGTCTTTCTGGAATTCCAGAATTTGCTTTCACATTCTTACTTAGCACTTTTCATATAAACCGTAAAATAACTTGTCCCCGCGCAAAAATGCCGGCGCGCGGCCCCGCGCAAAAATGTAGAACAGGCTCGTCCGCGCGCGCCTCTCGTCCCAACGTTCGGCGCGCCAAAGAAAAATGACAGACTCGCGGCGCGCACCGAGCGCACACCGAGAGAGCAGCGGATAATTTTCCCCCCTCGCGAAAATCCACTCTCGATGAAGCGTGGACGCATAAAAGTTTATATAGCCGCTCGCGCGCTCGGCGAAACGAGACCGAGTCGTTTCGCATCACTTTTATTTCGAGCTCGCTTTTAACGCGGACTGGCGGAGCGAAATCGATCGGGGCTTTACGCTAATGCGAAATCGGCAAAAACGCGGCCTTGACGGCCGCCCCCCCCCCCGCCCCTCCTTTTTTGTCCCTTATTTTTCATTGTGCCGAGCCGAGCAAAAGTGTCGCGGGATGCTGAGAGAGAGAGAGAGAGAGAGAAAGAGAGCCTTGGACACGCGAGAATGCAAACGGCCGATAAAGCCGACAAGAGCCGACCTACGCTCAGCCTGGATACCGACACATTTTAACGCCGGTTTTTGCCTTTTTTTTCGCGAGGAGGTTAGTTGTTTTGTCCGGCTGTCCGTACTGTTTCAGGGGATGGAAAATTTTGCGTCTCGAGCGCCGTTTATATTGAACAGGCCTCTTTTCTGGCTCCGGATTGAGCTGGAATTATGCAGATGTAAATTAATCAACCGTAAAGATTATTTCGTCAGTTTTATGCTGACCCTTCTTAGAATTTTATTGACCGAGCGATTCGAGTATCTAAATAGATTTGGAAAGACCCTTTTTTACCACGGACATTGATATGATCCGAAAATAAACCAAAATTAATGGCCTTCAAGTACGACTTTGTACAAGCATTGCACATTGCCAATACGAAGCCAGCTTTTAGCCACGATAAACGGCGCAGATAATTTCACTATCTTTCAAATGAAAGAGAACAAGACTTTTTTGGCTGTTTGCACAACTTGCAACGGTAATTCTCCGCGGCGTGTGCCAAATTTAGATATTAATTTGAATAAAAAGCGTTTTCAATGTACCTTCCGAAAGCGAGTTTGAGCCGCGAGAGACAACGTGATTTCAAAAAAGAAAAAAAAAAGGAAAAAAAAACAGAAAAAACAAAGCGCAATTTCCAGGATTGCCTCTCTCGGCTGATTTGAAAAATTGGCCATTACCGATTCTCTTCCACCGTCCCCGGCAATTTCTCGAGAGTCTCGAGGTTCACGGGGTCGGCGATTACCTCCTCCTCCTCGAGAGGACAAAGGTAAAAAATTCAAAATGGCCGCGCGCGCGGCCGCCTCGCGCGGTGTGTGCACCGTATAGCGGGTGAAAGGAACTGCCGCGCGCGCGCGCGCGCGGAATAGCTCTCGAAGATGTAAATCCGGCTTTGAAAAAAATGCCCCGCTCTCCCGCTCTCCGTGGCGGCGGCGGACCGATCATTAATAATCATCGGCGATAATCTACATCGGGGGGGCGAAAGCGATATCGCGCGCTTGGAATTTCCCTGGAAAAAGGCTCTCTCTCTCTCTCTCTCTCTCGCGAATGAATGAAGTAATTCGAGTTCAGTAGGCAAAGCAAGCGCCTCCGCCGTCCCGAGTTTTATTACATCACTTTACGAGCACCGACGCCGCCGCCGCCGCCGCCGCGGTAGCAGCGGGCTGTGCGCAATTTTTACGAGAGAGCCGGGCGCATTGTTTTTATGAAATGAAAATGATTCAATGCGTACACGGCGAGGCGAGCGGCACAGGGAGAGGGATGTAATTCAGGCTATCGTAAAACCGTAATTGAATGAGCTGCCCTTTAATTTTTAGCTTTGCGTATCGTTACGAGAGCTGACGTTTATAAGCTTGTCCTTTGCCGAGAGGGAGAGAGAGAGAGAGTTCTTTTGCGAGTGCGTTGTTGTTGCTGCCGCTGCACGAGCGAGGCGGTAAATCATGCGTATGAAATAATCGGTAACTTTTTCGACAAACCGGGAAGGTTTATGAGCCTGTTTACTTTTGTCGTCCTACATCTGGGGTTTGCCGCTGCGCCGCGGTTGATTTTTGCGCATTCACGTTCTTCAAGTTTTTTAATGCCGTTTGCGAATTTTATTTTATCTGCCTTAAACTGAAAATCAAAACCTGCTGCGAGCTTTTGAGCTTTCGTTATGTGGATATTTAGCAAAATTTTATAGGGACCTCACCTACAAAGCAGTAGTCGAACCAACTTTTCGTTACTGTTGCCGTTGAAAAGTGACGATCATATTTGATTACGGGAACTGTCGTTTATATTAAGTTGAGCCTACGATAGAAATAGTAAATCCTTGTTAACTTTCTTAAAAAGAACACATTAATAAGGTAACGTTGCTTAAACGCAGATAACAGTAGCTACTGCCGGTACTTAACAACCCCCCCGAAGCCCATAACCCGCGAAAACGGCTCGAAACGAAGTTCAAAAAACGCAAAAACTCAATAACAACCTTCGTACTCGGTTCTCCTCCCTCCTCCGAAAACCGCAGCCTCGACTACAACGACGCGAGAGACCAACAGCGGCGGCGGTCGTTAAGCCTGAAAATCGATTCTCGAAAAAAAAAAAAAAAAAAAAAAAACAGCCTCCGCGAAAAGTCGTCGTTTCGCAAGCCGCGGCGCGACTGCGAGAGGGGCTCTCGATGAAAAATAATTTACCGGCGCGCGCGCGTCACTCGATATCGGGACTGGTTCCAAAGCGCCTCCTCTCCTCATTGGGTCGCGTCTGCCCTTCGATTTAATTCGACTGACTCGTGTAGCGTGAAGGCCGCGGATGCATCTCGAGAGAGAAAAAGAACGGGACAGGAGAGAGAGAGAGAGAGAGAGAGAGAGAGAGAGGACGGATTGATGGAGATTTATTTGTTCTCCGCCGGAGCGCTTTGGACGAGTAATTGAGGCTTTGATAAAGGCAAGGGAGGCGATTGGCTTGATGCGAGTTTGCAGAGGCGTGATATTGTGCCTCGATTAAATTGTTGCGCTTTTTTTAGGCGACGCGCGTGTGGGACGTTGTGTGCGGCTCAATTGATGCACGCCGTGGATTGTTTTTTGCTTCGAGTTGTTACTTTTGCAGGAACATCCTATAAAGATCTGCAAAGTGATATGAGCGACGTTTGACTTTTTTATAATTCTATGTTTTCGGGATTATTTTATTTCGTGATAAAATGGATTTTACAATTGAGTTCACATTTAAGTATTTATGGATTATAAAAGCTAAGTAAATAATAAATATAATTAAAGCTAGGTCACTACGGTAGATATCCGATATTCCACTCTACATTTTAGTGCGGTCCAGATGGAAAATTTTGAGACTCAAAATGAAAAAAGAAAGCGAAGAAAATCGAAAGGAAGGATCGATACGTGGATAGAGATAGTATTTCGGCTAGTAGTGCATTGGAATTTGGTCCACTTTTTGGGTATTCAGGTTAATTAATGTTCCGTTCTGTCTGTAATTAAGCTGGAGCATTTTTTTCTGAATCATTTTTTAAAATGCATTCGGACGTACATGATAATCAATATGCAGAAACGCAAATACGGTTTTGTTTGCTCTGTAATAAACAAGACAATCAAGCTCAATAACAATAAAATCTTGAAACAATTTTCCCTTTTGTAAACATTTCCATGACAATCGCAAAGGCAAGGCAGCCTCATTAAAAATCCAATCCCCCCCCCCCCCAAAAAAAAAAAAAAAAAAATGAAGAAACCCGCTCATTAAACGTCCAGTTATTCCCCGAAGCCGGCAACAAATCATGAGCTTCACCCCGAAAAAGCGCGCGCTCTCACAAAAGCAGAACACGCGGCCAGGTATAACGTATATACACCTCGACGTTGCAGCGGGGATTACATTCGCTCTCGGCGCGAGCGAGCGAGCGAAAAAAAGCGTCTCGCGCGCTCGCTCGAGAAAGAAAGAAACGAGGAGAGAGAGAGAGAATCCGGCGCGGTGAAAAATGTGTGTCCCAGCCTACTTAGCGCGGGAGCGTGTCGGCGAGCCGGTCGCGCGCATTAACGCAGCGCGACACTTCCCCTTTTGCGCGGCGGCGAGGAGACCGGGTTTCCGCCGATTTTCCCCGGAGGTGGGGGCAGCAGTCAGGAAAGTCACGTTCTCGAGGGCAGCGCTGAAATGGAGCATGGGCTCTCGCCCTTTTTTGCGGGAGTTCATTTTGCTGCAGGTGCCTCGGCGGGATTTCGGCGGTATGTATAGAGTCGGGATAGGCCCGCTTTTCTTTGGAGGGGCCTTGATTTATGGGATCAAAACAGTCGTTGTGGCGGAAGTATAATTGATCGTTTTTGGCTGACGTTGGGCGACGATTGGTGCTTAGGTATAATAGTGGTTAATATTGCGCAGGTGTCGCAGAGGTGTCAATTTATTTTTGGACTAATTTATGGAGTTGGAGGGTGATAAATATATTTAGTTATGTACCGGGGTTTTGATTTGCAGCTTTAATTTGCGGCTGGAATAGTTGCGCCGTTCCGTGCGAATTTTAAATGAATTTTCGCCGCGCGATGCAAAATTTTCTAAAAATAATGGGGAAATGCAATGATTGATCTTATTTTTTAAGGAATTTGTATTACTTTTATTATTGATTATTAATTCCACCCGTAAGAAATGATAGTTGTTTACGATGGGATTGATTTACGAAGACAAGATTGATCATGCAGGTGGATAATAATGAGCCTCTATGGTATGATAATTTTTAAAATTCAAAAAATCTTTACAGCCGATGTGTAAACTCAAGTATACCCTGTCGTAAAATTATACGCTATAGCATTCAATGTAATAATAAAAATAAGCCCGATTACTCATGTCGTGCGTTTACTTGTTACTCGTATGAGTTAAGAGCAATATTTTAGCGTTTTTCTTCCAATCATTATAAAAAGGAGAATTTACAAATAAAGAGCACGAAATAATACGTAGATTTTTAACCCAAGAAAACTGCGCATTCTTCTGCGCACTTAAAAATCTCTCCCAACGGCAGCGTATCATTAAAATAATCAAATTTTAAATAGTTTAACATTCGTCAGTTACAACTACATCCGTTATCCCGCAAAACTCTAAACATTCTTTACGAATTCCCCGCCAAACTGCAAAACCGAAACTGCCCTCGGAAAAAAAGCGCACGGCCCAGTCGGGCGAGCTCGTTCGTTCGCGCGGCGCGCGCACCTCCAAAAGTGATCTGCTCTGCTCGCAGCACAGGAAGCACACACACACCGCGGGCTCCGGGGTGCTCGAACTATGTAAGGGCTCTCTCTCTCTCTCTCTCTCTCTCTCTCCCTTTACGATCTGGCTCCGGGCAAAAAGGAGAAAAGTCACGTTCTTTCGTCAAGGTCGACCGGTGTGCGCGCGCTGCTGTGCCTCCTGCACCGCGGCGGCGGCGGCGGCGGCGGCGGAGGAGCGAGCAGAGCCTTCTTTCGCCGCGGCTCCCGCGTAATCGGCTTTCATTGCGAGCTGCCGACGAGGACGCAATTATCGGCAGCGTTTCCTCCTTTCTGCGCGCACGAAACGGCGCCGGAGGGCACGCTTGACGACCGGAGGTTGGAGGTCGCGGGAGATGCGTTCACAAGATTTTCAGGGGAGGGATGTGCAAGGGAGCGGGAGATTCCGCTTTTTTTTAGACGGAGAATCGAACTGACCGATGCGACGAGGTTTTTTTTATCTGTGATCCGAAAGTAAGAATAGCTTATTTCGAATTCGGGTTATTTTTTAAAAAATACTCAAAGTATCTCGTATCTTAATTCTGTATCTATTTTCTTCAAATAAACGATGGAATGATATGTCAATAAAATGCGAGAAAATGAGGAAACGCTTCAATTCTTAATGATTTAGACAGATTAAGATTAAAAATTGATTAGTTTCCAAGCTATTAGTAATCAAAGATAGGATTAAGGAATACCGTAGCTTTTCATCCATTTTAAAGCGCTTAACATTCCTCCGATTATAAAACGAAAAAGTAAATAAATAAAGACGTTATTCGCTATTTTTTACAAGAAACTCTCAAGTTAATTAATAATCTTGCATCTTCGTTTTCGTCTAAAATTAAACCGCATAAACAAACCGAAATTTAACTGCTCGCAATAACGCTGGCAACACGCAGGCTCCCATTTTCCGTGGCCCGGCCTCGGTTTCCTCAGCTCGGCTTTTTGACACTTCTGCCTGGCAGTGTGCAAGGTGCGCGATGGGGAAACAATGCGCCGCGACTGATCACTGGAATTTTCGAGCGCTGATTAAATTGCGGCGTACCGGGAAACCTCGGGCGTGTATATATATATATATATATATACGCGCAGAAAATTGCCGCGGACAAGTCTCTCGTTTTCTTTCTCGTAAAGCCGTTGCTAAGCGTTCGTTAGCTAATTGCTAGAGGCACGGGACGAGAGTTGGCCGTTTTTTTTTTTCGATTAAGTTTATTGCGAGGGGTAGAGGTTCGCGCGAAAAAGCGCTTTGTTCGAGGTGATTTTCATTAATTTTAAGGTTTTTTTTATTTTTTTTTTATTTTTTTTTTTAAAGAGAATTTTATTTGCGGAGTACTATACTTTATATAATATTAGTTATTTATTTCCCCAATCATAATTTTCAAGTTCTTATCTAAACTGTCTTACACTCGGCGAGCGCCTTATAGTCTCTCTAAATATGAAGCAAGAAAGGCCCTAATAACGGTAGGAAAACAAACGAAAGCAAAGCCCAAGCGACGATTCGCCAAAGGAATTTAATCTCCCCGCAAATTCGCTCGGCTCGGCTCATTATCTCATCGGCGCGCGGGGCACTATTTGCTCTCCCTAAACGGGCGATAGTGCCTTCCCCGAACCGCTTTACAGCTCAATCGGAAAAATGCTCATCGGGGCCTTATCACGCGAGTGCAAACAAAGGCCGATAAAAGGCTGTCCCTCCGGGCGGGCCAGGCGCGCGCAGGTATAAAGAAAACGGCCGGCGCTGATGGTTTTATTCCGCAAAGCCGGGGAATATCCTTTGTGCAATGGCATCCGGAGCGAAAGGAAAAGCTGTGATTTGAATTTTTTCTCCATAAATTTCGAGCCCGACGAAACTCGGACGACGACGTCTGGAGGAGGATCTCTTGTGAGCGGCACGCTTGGACAGTTTGTATGGAAAGTGTCGTCCCTGTTTTTGGGACGGTTATAAGGTTGACGGTCTGAATGGCCGATGCTGTGAATGCAGAAGAGGGGTTTTGTGCTCGGGAGGAAAAGTTTGTTTTGTTTGTGATTAATAGATTCTTGTTTTGAAATAAGCACGGGGCGTTTATTTCTCGAATGAATAAATGCTTTTTTATTGTACAAGTATAATTTGTAAATGCCAATGGGTGTAATAAAAAAAAGTTTCTAACTGACACTTTAGTTTCATTGCAAGTTTCAGTTCGAATAATTTTGTTTAAATGATTCACATTAATTTTGGGTGATAAAGTATAACGGTATATAAATTATAACACGCGGTTTAAATATTCTTAACATTCAAACCGATTTAACGCTTTATTACCCGCTAAACCGACCAAATCTGCTTCTAAGAACAAGTCATCCTAATTTGTATAATCTCGGATTTGGCCACTCAAGCGGTCGTCAGCGCTTGAAGTCACTCGGCGTGAAAATTCATCCGTATGCGATCGACCGCGCGTAATCTCTCCCCACCCATTTCCGGCCCGCAAAAACCCCTCGAATTCGAGGTAAATATAAAAACCTCTTTCCCCCGCCCGAAATATAAAGCAGCATCCCCATCGTCCCGTCGGCGCGTGTACGCGCACACGATACGTCGCGGGCCAGGCACGTATATGCAGGCCGACTCGCTCGCTCGACGAGGTGCATCTCGCGCGAAGCCGACGGCCTTGGGTTACAACCCCGGCAGATGGTCGCCGGCCCGAGCTCTCGCGCGCCGAACGAGCGAGGCTTCGCTGTAATCGCGCTAATCTGAGGAGAGGTGCGCTGCCTGACTTTCGAGCGGGCATTTCGCTCTGCTCGTTCGGCCGTTCGGGTGTGCCGTTCTCGCTCGTGGATTTAATTATCGAGCCCATGATTTCGGATATTTTTGCAGGGGTTCGAGCTCGCATCGAAACGTTAAAATGACTCTTGTCGATTTATCGCGGCGATGTAGGAAAGTTTTTTGTTCGACTCGACGGCCGCGCCACTTCCGAAACTGTGCTCCCGCGAATAAAGTGCTCAGGGCGAGCTTCCGTTGCCGAATCTATGCACAATCTACACCAATGAAGCGTGTATTAACTGCTGCAGCAGGCTTTTCGCCTCCGACCGAGCGATCAAACAATCAATTCGTTTTGCACTTATCTTACCGCCGGCATCGGCATGATCGCCGCGCGCCGCTCTCCGGCCGACGGTAATTGAAATGGCGAAAAGGCAAATGATCAACAAGACGAGGAACAAAGACAAACGCCCGGGAGAGAGAGAGAGAGAGAGAGAGAGAGACCGCTAGTCATGACATCGAAGCGCCCGTGGCGGCAAAATTTAATTACATCGATAGGCATCGGCAAAAGGTCGTAGAGCCGCGCGGCGGCGGGTCAATAAACTGCGCGCGGATGATATCTGGAGTACTTTTATTTCGAGCCTTAGAATAGGAGCGTAAAGTGGACGTGTGGGCTGTGCCGGCGGAGAAAAAGTTTAAAAGCTTTTGCTGAACTTAAATGGCCGTCGTATCTTTGACACACCTCGAGAGAGAGAGAGAGGGGGGGGGGGGAGCCTTGACGTAATGGACGCTGGAAAAGGGGTTTGAAATTTATCGATGCAAATGCTGTTACTTTTTGTATACAGTTAGGATAGCTGTTGTTGTTATGGATTCATTGATACATTTTTCGGCGAGGCTTTTTGCCGGCCGACTGGCGTGGGATGCCTGCAAAAAATGATTGAAACGTTTCGTGCTGTTTAGTTTTTCTGCTAAGCAAAAAGTTTTCTCGATAATACGCCACGTAATATAGCTTCTGCAGTCTTGTTGCTTTTTCAAATAATAATGGCAATCTTTTCGAAGGGTGCATTGGAGAAACGCGTAGGATTTTAAGATTTTTATACAAGCAATTCGACATTTTTAAGCAATGTATTTTATTACAAGCTTTGCAAGCGCACTTCCTTAATAAACTTTATTCTGGAAGCGAGCTTAAAAACTTACTATTAAAACTTTGGAAAACAATAATTTGACGATTTGTACATTTATTAAAAATCTTAATAAGCAAAAAATCCACCTCCCCATCGGCAATTATTTTCGTCGATAATCCCAGGCGCGTCGAAAACACACAAAATCAGCATAAAATTCCGTAGAGAATTACATCTGTGAATGATAGAAAAGTAAACGTACAGGGAAGTAAAGACATGCAATTATACCATTAACTTCGTATAATCAGCTTACCTCATTGACATCGAAATAGGAAGAAAAGGCATAGCGTTTATAGAGCGGTAATCAATAATGCTCACATACGAACGTGTAATTTGTAGGTGCGCATAGCCATGCGAAATCGCTTCCTTTTTGCGCGATTGATTTTTTTCGAGCTGACGCGTTGGATGGAAATCTAGTCTGAGGAAGTTGAGGTGAAAAAGATGGCGAAGCGGAATCGTGGTTAGTTTTGATATTTTTAAATGTGCAATAAGTTGATATTCTTGAAGGGTTTAATTTAACTTTTGCTCGTCTTTTGAGAATTTTCATCGAAATCAAGTTTGATTTGAATTTTTAAACTCGAAGTAAATATTCGTATATAAGGATCCAATCTTCGTTTTTCCTCATAGAAATCAAGTTTGATATAATTTCCGTTCTAATAAATATCAAAACATCGCCAATTATTTTTATGTTTAATTTTAGATTAAGACTGCAAAGCATTTCCTCGATTTCTTATCATCACAGATACAATTTTAGTGCGGCCAGGCGGTCGAAATAATAAACCTACTTAAACTTACTTTCAATGCCAAAAGAAGCATATCAAGCCTGAGTACTCGCTTTTAATACCTTTAAAATCCGTCTATCTTTTCTTCTGAATCTCGTCCAACAATTATAACAATCCGGAATCCCGGCGTAATTACACAGTCCCGCCTAAAAATAATCGAGCCGAAAAATCTCCCCAATATAATTGCCGCGTCGCATCTCTGAAAGCCGAATCAAAAGCCGCAAAAACTTCGCCGAGATAAAGCGGTAATCAATGATGTTTACTCGCCGAGCGCGTAATTTGGTATAGGCGCGCGGAACCGCGGAAAATCGTTCCTTTTTTTTTTGCGCGCGCGCGCGCGCCGTAACCGAACAGGCCGGGGGGAGACCAAGTTTTCCATTTCACCGAAGTGGAAAATCTGGTTTGGAGGACGAACGCGGAAATGTCAAAGCCAACGGCGAGAGACGCACACGCGGACGTGTCGGCGCGCCGCGAAAAGTTTATTAAGCCGCGGGGCATTAAAATTTTCGTTAAAAAGCCCGCTTTTAGGAAAGTTCTCGATCCTGGGGAGGGTTTAATGTCTGGGTAATTGTTCGGCTCGGGGAAAAATGGAGGGAAACGATCGTAGTCTCGAAATTTCTCATGGCGAAAAGTTTAAGCCGGACCATTAGAGGCAATTTGCACTTGTTAAAGTGGTGAAAGGAATGCTTGGTTTATTTGGGAAGCATCCCGAGCTAATTCGCTGTTTAGAGATTCATTAGCTTTCTTTTAGAGTCAATATGCGAACGGCTTTGGTATTGGTTAATGTGCACATATAAAGGGAATTAAATTTAATGCAATAATTATTTTAAATGAATTCTTGATTCGTTGCTTAAACGTGCACGACTATTTGTAGTTTATAAAGCTCGAAACTGTAAAACGTTGAACCTGAAGTAACGTATAGCTATCGAAATGAATGGAAACTCGTATTAGGTATATATAATTTAAAATCAAAGTCATCGAGATAACTTGTTTTTGTCGAGAATATTAACCTGGACCCTCCCGAAAGCAGTATTCCTATTAATTAACAAACTAATCCATCGCTGAAATGATATCCGTCGGAGCTCTCTCTCTCTCTCTCTCGTCATTATGCAACCGCGGCGCTCGAACCCGCGCAAAAATATCCTAGACTCCTCAGCGTTTCCATCGGAGCCCATAATAAACAACAACTGCACATGTTGCAGCGCGCGCGCGCGCGCGCCTTCGACCGCGAAAAAGTTGATTTTTCCCCGGCCGCGCGTCCGACCGCCGCAAGTAGGAAATCCAGCCTGCGCGCGCGGCTCTCGAAAGCAGCCCCGGCGCGGCGCGCGGCTCTCCGCAGCAGCGGCACATCGCGGGCAAGAAGAAGCCCACGAGCGCGAGCGAGCGAGCGAGCGCGTCGTCCGTCGTCCGTCGCCGGCGAAGAAGAAGAAGAAGCGCGCGGCCGGAGCTCGAGCGCAGTGTGCAGAGAGGAGAAGGAAGAGCTAATAAGAAGCGCGCGAGCGAGAGGGAACGATGGCCATCTCGCGACTCCGCGGTCGTTTGCCTTGGCGGCGGCGAGTCGCCTCTCGAGAGAGAAAGAAAGAGGTGTACGAGGAGGAAGAGAGAGAGAGAGAGAGAGAGAGAGAGAGAGGAGCCGAACCCGATCCCGATTCCAGTCCGCGGCCGGTTTCCGGCGCGTGCATTCCTTCGAGAGCCGGCCCGATCGCCGATCTTCGGCTGAGTTCGGCCGCACTCGAGTTCTCCTGGTAGCGGTTCACTGCTCGCCCGACGCGGCCGCCTGTGTGGGTGACGGCGGCGCGTTATGCCGCGTTTACCATCCGGCAAAAGGGGGTGCGCGAGGTATATGGGAATTGCCGGAACGAGAACCGGCCGCTGGGAGTTTATGAGGGCCGTGATTAATTAGCGGACCGGGCGGCGGCCGTGGACCCGCCAAAGCTTTCGGGTCCGAAGGGATCGACTTCGCCGGGGTTTATGGCTCAATGAATCAATTGTTCGGGGGAGCGGACGGGAATATGCGAGAGCGAGCGGAATATTTAATTAGCGCGGCGGACTTTTTATTTCGATTCCTTTTTTTACGGGGGATTGAATCGTTCTGAATGATTGGGGAGAATATATTTCGTTTCTACTTTTTCGACTCGGTCTGTATTTCTGCAATAAAGTCTAATTTATATAAATTTATAAGTTTTTTCAAAATTCAATTTCTTTATGGAACTACTTAAATGAGCCGCCAAGCTTTGATTTAAAATTTATTGTAAGCAATCAAAACTACTATTGGATTTAATAATTTATATAAAATTTGAAATTATTTAGTTTTTATTTGTATACCGAAATTGCTGTGTTACTGTTAGAGAAGTATAGATCAATTATCTTTTAGTTTCATCCCGACGATACTTTCTAAGTAACGCTTAATTGCAATAAAAAGTAACATTTGTCATGTGACGCTGAGATTGCTCTTGCTGTCCTTGATCATAAACTATAATTCTTCAAGAATGCAGTAATGCCACATGTTTAGTGCAGTGTTTATGTTCGAAGCAAAAAATAAAAGTCATCTTCAATCTGAAATATATATTTTACGCAATTGCAGCGATAACAAATACACCAGTTGACATTTACCTCCATTCTCCGCGCCACATTAACCCGGCATTTTTAATCGACCGTTTGTCAAAACTATACTTTTTTTTGCAAATTCGACACACAGCCCTTTACCTTTCCGAGCCACGAGCAGTAAAATTCCGACTCGACCTCGAGATTAGATTGGCAACTCGAGTCCCTCCAAAGACCGTCCCTCGGGCCGGTCAGTCAATTAGTCGCCGAGCGTCCCCGAGATAACGCTAAGCTTCCGCTGCCTCGGCGTCTAATAGACTCTCGAGAGTCATCCGCAAAAATTCGTCATCCCGCACGATAAAATCGTGCAGAGCGGCCAGTATTCTCGTCTACCTGCACCGGCCGCCTGTAGGTGGAGAGCGCGCCTTAAAGGTCTCTCTCTGTCTCTCGGAGCGAGCGTGCGCTCTGGCGTCCCCTCCCCCGCTCTCTTTCTCTTTCTTTCGCGCGCACGGCGGCGGCTGCTGCTGCTGCTGCTGCTGCTGGAAGGAAGGCAACCTGGAGCCGAGCGCCTCAGTCGCGCATCGGCGCTTGCCCCGAGCGGCAGCGGCTCTTCGCGAGACCGGTCATTTTTCTGTCGATAACGACCCCTTTTTTCTCTCTCTCTCTATCTCTCTCTCTCCCCCGAACGAGGACGACGTGTGCTCTGTACATGTATATACATGCGCCGCGCATCGCGGAGGCTGGATAACTTTGTAAATAAAATATCGGTGCATTACTCTCCAGTGTCCCTCGAGTGAGTGAGTGATTTTCGCCGCCTTCTGATTTTTTTGGTGCTCTCCGTGCGTAGGAGAGGAAGAAAAGTGTGCGCCGGCTTGTTTCTCCTCGAGTCCGAGAGAGAGAGAAGCCAGAGGTAAAGAGGAGAGGGGAGGCGAGCCCCGAGAGACTCAATAGAGGAAGTTCCGTGAATCAACAGGTAGGTTTTTCCTAAAGGCCATGCCAATTTTCGAGAAAAAGCCCGCTGTTTCGTAACACTCGGACGATGAAGGGCCCCTTTTTTTTCTTTCCGGGGACCGGCGCGCGGCGGTTTGTCGCCGGCTTTATTGTTTCGGGAAAAACGCGGTGCCCCGTTACGGGAGAGGATGCGGGCTTATTAGGAGAAATTACGGCGCTCCGGAAGAGTCGATTGAGATTTATGATTAATTGCCGCCGATTCGTGGCCAGATGCCCTGCCGTTGCTTTCCATTGTTTTTGCGGGATCCATTAATTTATGGGCTTCCTTAACTGGCCGATTTCCCGTTTTTCTCGTTTTTCTCGACGACGGTAATGGCTCTTGCCGATCGTTCCTTCTGGGGTATTAATAAACGGTGATTTTAGTGCTTTGAATAAATTGTACATAAATTTACCAAAGATACTGCAAAGCATGTAAGAAATCGATTTAAAAGAGAAAAGTTACCGATCTTCCCTAAGGTGTTTACTATTGCAATCTTAAAGAAGATTAATGCACAATGATTCAGAGATTTTGAATAAATTATCCGTGCTATGCGCAAAAAACATTTTTAAAAGCATGCAAAAAATTGTCCCGAAAGATACCGCTCCCTGCAACCGATTTTTTCAATAATGTAAAACCAAATCTGAAATTGTAAAACGCAGCACTTGGAGCGAACTGCAGGCAGTCGCGCAAAAAATCCCGAGAGGAATGCGCAAAATCGGCATTGAACTCAACGACCGACTGAACTCGAGAGTCAGAAAAAGCACCGCAGTCCAGAGGAATCCTTATCACCGAGCTCGCGCACCAGACGCAGCGAGAGCATTACGGATATAGCATCTCTCGCAACCAGCTATAAGTGCCAGATTACCGAATTTCGTGAAAAATCGTCACTCTCCGGGCGATCCGCTCTGCCCACATCTGCACTTCCGATCTTTGCCATCAGCGGCTGCTGGCCATCAGCCTGCCTGTTTAATGACTAACAAAGGCGCGCGGAGGCCTAGAGAGAGAGAGAGAGAGAGAGAGAGAGAGGGCGAGCTTACCTACCTTCGCTCACCGCGGCACAAAGACCGGAGGAGAGCAGCAGCAGCCAGAAGCCGGCTTGCCTGCTTGCTTGCCTCTCTCTCTCTCTCTCTCTCTCTCTCTCTCTCTCTTTCTCGATAGAGCGAGTTTATACTCTCCGCGAGGAGGAGAGGAGAGCCTCTCTTCCTCGAGGCGGTCGCCAGTTTCTCACGCCTCGGGTGTATATACCCCATGTATCTCTGTCTCGCTCGCCGCCGCCGCCGCCGCCGCCGAGGAGCAGCTCGCGTTTTTCGTCCTGCGCCGACTATCCGCCGCGCCGCGCGTTGCTGGACATTTTCCTCGGGGGAGCGCGGACGCGCTTCGCTGGCTTTTGGCGAAAGAGAGAGAGAGAGAGAGGGTGGTCAGGTGTGCTGGGGGAAGGCGGTGCCGGGGTGTGTGCTTTTGAGGACGCGCTCGCGGGTCGACGGCTGGCTGGAAAATTTCTGGCCGTTGGATTTCAGCTCTCGTAATGGGAGAACGTGTTTGGGGAAGGAAGTTAAATTGGCCGGAAATGATGGGCGCGGAGGCTTCGGGAATTTAATGGTGGCATTATTGAAGATGTTAGGCAAATTTTAATGCGCTTCGGAGAATCGAGAATTGTCGAGGATTTAATGGTTTTTTTTTATATACTGTTTAAATTATTGCTTAGAAACGAATGTTTGTTTAGCAACTATTGCTTTAAATCGTGAGCCGACTTTCTTTTATTTGATAATAAATAATTGAAAATAAAGTCGAAAGAATTTTAGTCCGAAGAATAAAATCGTTAGGAGAATATTATTACGAAATTTTCGCATATAAATAATTTTCTAGATGTGACGATAACATTACAGTTTATAAAATTCAATAAATGTTCTTTTAAGATATATTTTGTCAGAGTTTGTATTGATGCATTGTCTACCGGCATAAGAATTTTCCCATAAATTCACAGTCGGAAATTATTTATGCATTCGATATTTAAATAAAAAACCCTTTCAACAAGCGCATTCGGGTAATTTTATTTTTACTTAATTGTACGAAAACTCGGGTATCCGTACATTTACATACTTTCAAGGGTGAGACTCCTATTACGTAATTTAAGGGAAATTAATGCGCATACCGCTGAAAACATTTTCTAATGTTAATTCTTTCCCTACATTTAAATGTGGCCACATTCCTTGATCCTTTTACACCTCCAGCTAAACACTTCAATCCTTGCGTTTCGCTAGAATGATTCGTAATTCTTATCCAGCTTACAAACCTTAATATCAACTTTTTTCCACGATCGACTGTAGTCCGAAAAAGCAAGAGCGTCCATTTCCACCTCGTAAAAAGAATTTCCCGGCTCGTCTAAAATTCCGCGCTCGTTAATGCACGTATATATACGTACCCTGGCTCTTCCGCGTGCAGACAACATCCTGGCAGGTGTGCAGAACAGCGGCAAAAGCGACGTCGTTGCCGTCGTCCTCCTCGTCGTCGTCGTCGAAGGCTCCTCTTTTCGGCTTTTTGCCGGCTCGGCGGGGAAGAAGGCCGAGTAACGCGCATCACCGTTATAATTCCAGCGTGGATCATCCTTTTTTCCGGAGCGCCTCGA
This sequence comes from Ormyrus pomaceus, assembly GCA_900474385.1. Classification (NCBI taxonomy): domain Eukaryota; kingdom Metazoa; phylum Arthropoda; class Insecta; order Hymenoptera; family Ormyridae; genus Ormyrus; species Ormyrus pomaceus. The sequence goes on from UCOM01000303.1 coordinate 91,705, forward strand.
TGGCTTTTCGATGGGTTTTCGTGCGAGGGCTTTTGTGAGAGGCTCCGGATTAATTCAGCTTCTTGCTGAATGAAATATTCATACGGATTCATTCATTATCCGGGAGTTAATGAATGGGAGACTCTCGGACGGAAAAATAAGTTTTTACTGTATATCTTGTAGGTTTATTGGAGAGTATATATACATATATGGATGGAAAAATCAGTTAAGGATGAATTTATTCATAATAAGTCAAGTCTGCAGTTTTCAATGAAATTTTTCAGATAAATTTATGGTTTACATTATAAATCTCTGATACCAATAAAAAAAAATGTTCTAAACAAAGTTTTAATTAACTATTATAGTTTATTTTTACTATTGATCAATTGTTACTAATTTATAATCACCTTTTACTATTAAATAAGCTACTTTATATTTTATATTGCATTCAGCTTAGTCTCAATTCCGATTCTCAATATATTTTCTCTGTATACAATATTTTTAATGAATGAAACATTGTTGAGAAACTTCATTGAAGAATAGTAGCTCTAAATTTTGATTGCGTATATTTTGCAATAATAATCTCTAAATAGAAACGTTTTGAGTTGGCGGGATCTTATTTCACTTCCCCATAAATTCTGTATTTGAAACTTGAATGCTGGGAGTCCATTTCGCTGCGCCGCTCGGAATTAATGTGTAATTCTGTATTAACAAGGATTTAGTTGCGCGCCTTAAAAAGCCAAGTGCGTGATCAAACAATTTGATTTTTTTTAAGCGGAGTTGCACAACGACCGGCTGAATTGTTGCTCATTTACGGTAAATTATTTAGACGTTACTCGACTTTTTATGTAACTGGTTTCGCAAAATCTGGCGGCGTTTGCTTATTGAATTAGAAGAAATTCCGCGCTGAGGTTTGTGATGTATATCAGGTGTAAATAATATTTCTATAGTTTCATAATTCCTAAATAGGCTTACTTTACGAAGCCGTAAAGTTACGAAAAAATGATTTTATTCAATTAAAAAAGGACACTGCAACGGGGCAAGTAAATACGGGTCTTTTTTTACCGCAACGATCGGCAATAACACGAAACAAAGGTGTAATAACAAAGTTTATTGCAGTTTTGCAGAAAAAATGTTCCCCCGATTATCGGGCCCACAATAATTTGTACACGGAGAAAAAAGTATAAGTAAAAATTGCTATAATTTTTATTAAAAATTGCTATATTGTATACCAATCTGGAGACAAACTCGAACTATATTAAATTTTAGTATACAGTATAGCAAAATTTCAGATTATC
>UCOM01000304.1:0-93296 GCA_900474385.1 Ormyrus pomaceus
GGGGGGGGGGGGGGGGGGGGGGGGGGGGGGGGTTTGTTTGGGAAGGTAAATAATCGCGCGGGTCCGATGATTAATCGCTTTGTTTTGGATACGACGGCAGTCGTTTAGGCTATAGTAATGAAAGCTGCGCCGCGTTGGGTAATAAGCTCGACGTTTTAAATTGGTTACTCGTTTCAAAGGCGATTTAAATGATGGAGAGAGTCTTTGGTGATTTGTTTGTTAAAAATGAGCTTGCCTTCGAGTTTTTCGGACGACTTCGTAAATTAGCCGTCAAAAGCATCGGACGAGAGGGAAATTTGAAGCCCGACATCGGTCCAATTTCGGAAAAAGTTTAATAGCAGCTCCGCTTTCCAGCGATGAAGCAATTTTTCGCCGGCGATCGAATGCACAAGCCCCCCCCCGCGAATCGAAGACGCAATTACGCCGTCCGATGCTCTCGAACGGCGGCGGCGGTGCACCCGCTCTCGCCCCATCCCCCGAGAGCCTTCGGAATCCCGGTGATTACGTAACGCTCGGGAGAGAGACTTTGGCTTCTTTGCATGTCCCGAGGTACTCCGAGGAAACGAGCTCTCTCCGCGGCGGCGCGCGCCGCGCGCGTATGTGCATTAGCGTAATTTCCGCGACGATAAAAATTCAGGCTGCGATTCTCTGCGACGTAAATAAAGGGCAAAGTCTGCCGCGCGGCTCGCTTTGAAAAGGCGCGTACAGAGCCTGTACTCTCGTCGGAGCGCTAATCAAAGCGATATCGCTAATCAAACGCTCCGAGTCTCGAGTGCGGCGCTGCTGCTGCTGCTGCTGCTACTGCCGCTGCTGCTGGTTGCCTCTCGAAGACCTCTCGTGCCTTTCGATGGTGCAAAAACTCGAGCACGCCGGAGGGAACAGGGAGGAGAGAGGAGAACATCGAGGGGGTGCACCTTTATCCGCCTCGCGTTATTTATCGGAGAAATCCGCTTTTTACGAGCGCGAGGCGACCGTCGAGAGCGAGGAGCCTCTTCGTGTACTTTCCATTCGTTCGCTTGGACTTGAAAGGCAATAAAGAAACCCGTCCCGGAGAGAGAGAGAGAGACGTGCTTCCGAAACAAAATAGACAAGTAAATGAGTAAACAGAGGCGGAGAAACAATTGCAAACGAGAGCGAGTGCAACTCTCCGAGAGGGCCGGAATAATTAATTTCCCTGTTATACTTGCTCTCGGGTCCTTCGGCCAAATGAATGGGATTTTCAACAAAAGTTTTATCCCGTGATTTTTGTTGTCCGACGGCGGAGCCCTCCCGATCCTTGACGAGGGAAACTTTTTGATGCTGTTTCAGCTTTGTCCACGGGATGGGGTTAGTGAATTTTCGGCATGCAAATTCACGCGCGGCGCGAAGGATAATTATTTTTCAAAGGAATATTATTATAGCTGGAAAAGGTTTCAAATGGACTTTTCATGCTAATTTTTACGTGTACTTACTCGGTATAAAATGAGGTAAGGAGAAGCGATAGACAAGCAATGTTTTTAACGTGCGGTATTTTTGTTTTCGTTCAGTACATTTAATTCTTACATCTTAGGATCGCAGACCGAAGAAACGTGCAATTTTAAAATTGCGCAGAACTAATTCAAATGAATAATACAACTGTAAATCGAGTCGAGGATAAATGTGCATTAAAATGGAATAGATGCAAAGAAACGAGCTTTCCGCGACCACGTCGCGGAAAGCTTGAAATATCGGAGAACGCCGGTAATCCATATTAAAATACCCCCTACACACAATTCGAAAAAATGTACCGCGGCAAAACTCGCGGTGTTCCCGGGTGAAAAAGCGCTGAAAAAAAGCGCAGCGGGAGAGAATTCGCGCGGAGAAAGGCGTGAATAGGCATCGGCCGCACGGGTCACTGCTTTAATCTCTCTCGATTCATCCTTGTCGGGGATGGGAATTTTCGCGATTGTTTGGGAGAGAATGGGTGGTTTTCCGCTGGCCGATCGTAATTTTCAATGGCGAGGAATGGCATCAAAGGTAAATCTTCAAAAATGGGATCCATCCCACATTCGGCGAGGAACGATTCGCGCGGCAGTAACGAGCTTTTTCGGAGGACGCGCGGATTAGAAATTGAATTAGCTGCAAGGAATTTTCATTTTCAATTAATTAAATTTTTATTCATATATAGTTTTTTAAAAGTTATATTTGCTTACACATAGATGTAGATTTATAAATGGTGCACAAAAGCGATTATAAAGTATAATGAAAAATATTTTTCTTTGTAACAATTACTGAAAAGTTTCGGGAATTAAAAATATCGTAAGAAAGCAGCTTAATTTAACTTTTAATACCATGCATAAGAGTCAAGAGCTTTAAGCTATTGACTTTAAAACTTTTTTCCTTTCATAAAATATTCAACGTGCAGAATTCTTTCAATTGATTCTGCAGTGTAAGTAGTTTAACTTGTGTTACTTTGCAGATACAAAAGAGTAAAGTAGTAACAAAATAATTTTCCTGATTTTTTCCACACTTTTTAAATATACTTCATTTCGTTTTCTCCAAAAAAAAAATGACAAATTAATTAGATTTTCAAGAATTCGCAAGGTTAGCCTACTTAAATAACTCAGCAGCATATCGCATGTATCCTATACGTGGTTAGGCAAGTGCTCTTCCATTACGGCACTATTCCCTACACAATTCTAATCCAGCCATTATGCGGAAAATCATCTCGCCCCGCGCGGAGCGGAGCAGAATTTCATCAAAATTCAGAGGCATCCTCGAAGCTCGCCTTGTTAATTAACGAAGTCAGCGCGCCAATCTTCATCGCGTTTCGCGCGCCTCGTTACTTCGACGCAAAGCCCAGCGGAGCTCCGAGGGTAAAAGGCCAAGTGCCCCCGCCGCGACGAAGTTCAAAGAGAGAGAGAAAAAAGAAGAAAGACGACAAACGACTCCCTCCGTCGCGACGATCGCTGCGGCGAATCCGGGTTTTATCTTCGGGGCCGATATATAAGCGGCCCCCGGTCGAAAGATAAATAGCGCGGCGAAGTTTTTGTCGTAAAGTAAGCTCTGCTCGATATCCCGCGCCTATATAGATCGGGGCGCCCCCGAACCGCTGCGCCGCGTACAGTGCCTGGCACCCGTCCGACTTCCGCGCGCGCCGCGTATTATTGACACGTTCGAGCCTTTTCCTTCACATATACATATATATCTATATACGGGTAACACAGTTAGACGGTCTTCTGACCTAACTCCCCCTCCCACCGGCTCGTGTCGTACGGGGACGAATTAGGCTGAGCTTTGGGGTTGGGAGCTGACAGAGGGGCTTTTTCATGCTTTGATTTTGGTTTCTCCCTTCCGTTGGAAAATTTTTCTAAGCGTTTGACTGACTGCTGCTTGTGTTCGAGGTTACTTTCGCGAATGATACCAAGTTTTGAACGGCAAGTAGTCCGATTGTGCTTTCTAATAATAAATCGACTGGCGGCATGGTATGGGTAGGTATCTAAGCGCGAACTTCCGCAATGCGCGAACGAAGACGAATCAGAGCTTTTGGAGCTACGAACACGACAAACCGCTCTGAGGTGGTTCAAATTTGATCAAAATCCAAAGCATTATTGGCATAGTATTTGCGATCAAGTTCGAGTAGGATTTTACGATTAATTATTGATTTTAAGAATGTTCAATTGGCTTAATTTAATTTTTTAATTATTTAAAAGTTGTTCGATAATATTTAATTAAGATTTAATTAAATTTGCTTTAATATTTTAGTCGATTAATTAGCACGAATATAGTTCAAATATAATTTTTCAGTGCCGAGTTTCCTATTATAGAAATGAATGAATAATTCAAAATGCTTTAAAAATGTTCCAGAAGAGGAGACTTCTTCAAATTTTAATAGAATAGTGGATTACCTTTTCAAAATAAGATTAAAAAGCAGAGGTAATGAAACAAAATTAAGATAGAAATGGAATTTTGCAAAAGTAATCCGCCACTACTCTAGAATTACCAAGTCTTCTTGGACAAAGTTCCTGCTTTGCATTTAGCATTAAAATTTTGCAAATTTATTTTTGGAAGTTTGCATATAAATATAAGTGTTATCATTTTAACCTAATAAGTAGCTGATTAAAGTAGTATATAAGTAGTATATAACTAAGTTTTTTTGTTTCTAATTTAAATTCACAGCTAAGAATAAATTAACAGTTATTTTACTTTGCCATATATTTCAAACGAATTTTTCGCTTTTATTTTTTCAAATCTTTATTTAACGATGATTGAAGACAAGGTTAATATTTGGCTGTTTAAATAACGTTCGATCAAGCACACGAAGTGAAATGTTTACATTACTATGCCTATCACGGTAGAAAATTATTGATAAAAGCAGTACTCTGTTTATATTTTGCCCAGTGAGAAATTACTGCTTAAATCCATGAATTTCATTTTTTCGAAGCAGCGTGAAATGTTTGCTTTTGAAGCCCGATAAAATAATATTACACTCAATTTTTATAAACGATATCACAATTAGAAAACTTTATTGTTGAAATGATATTGTAGAAGAATAAAACATTTTACTTCAAACAAAAAATTCTAAAAAAACTATAAAAACTATTATCTTAAATGTTTTAAAAAAATATCGGTTTTATAAAAGGCTGCAATTTAAAAACCACTTTTCACCTTTACAGTTTTTATCAAATAAATCCCGAAACACGAAGAAAGTTTTACTCTAAGAACAAGAATTTATATAATTAATACCTTTCAAAGCTCTCTCCTTTCAAAATTAAATTACTAAAACCCATCGCGCAAGAAACTTAATTACACGATTTAATTAAAATTTTCAAACTTTTATAAAAAATACATAATACCGCGTACACCTCCTGAGCTTACTTAAAAAAAAAAACTCAACTCGCCGAACTCTCGTTTAATTTTACAAAAGCGACCCTCCGTCCCGGCGTACAATTCCACCTGCTATCTTCCCGCGCCCGCATATACATGTATACCCGCAAGAGAGGGAGGGAAGGTCTGCGCCCGGAAAACTGCATAAGTAAAAGCGAGGCAGACGGGGGCGGCACGTGTTGCTGTACGCCGCCGCTGCTGCTGTTTTCCGAGAGCTATACACTGGTCGCGCGGAGAGAGGAAGACGGAACGCGCGCGTCTGTGTTGAGAAAACAATTTGTCGGCGGATGCAACCTGATAAAGTTACGTCGCGCGCAGAGTCGATGTTTTCAGGGGGCCATAGGGGCGCGGAGATAGGAGGACTCGAGTCGGCTGAAAATTGCCGAGCGCAAATTATTGTGCGCGCAGGCTGGAGTTGGCGATACGGGAGAGGCGAGCTTGCAGCTTATTAATGTTGTTCGCCAAGTTTCCGTTGGATTATCTTTCCGTTTCGGGGAGTTTCGTTGATGGGGAGATTAAGGATGGACTTTTATCGAGCCAAGTAGTGCCGCGTCGTTTGCCCGCTCCGGTTTTTGACTCGAGATCTGGTAAAATGCATCGCGTTTGTATCGTCTTTGGAGTTGCTTTACGAGGTCACGTTGCCGTGCTATTTAGCGGAGTACCGTTCCCTTGTTTAAATTCTTCCAGCGGCCGAATCCAAATAACTGAGAATAAAAGGGAATACGTTAAGAGGGGAATTTAGCAGTTTAATCAGCGGACGCAGTTAACGTCTAGTCATAAACATTCAGCGAACCAAAAAATTAGCTGCTCTATAATAATTCAATTTTCACCTATTTTCTGAGACTTGATTTAAAATTCAAATTTTTATCGCGGAGTCGGTAAACTTCAATCTTTAGATAAAAATTTCCATCGTAAATTAAAGTGACCTATAATATTTTAATTTAAAAAAAAATCGTTCAGCTCCTCGGCGTTGAAAAAATTTCGCCAAAATCCATTTTCAATTCGAGCGTAAAATATTCATAGCGCACCAAAGAAGAAGAAAAAAAGCCTCGAAACAAGCTTTGCGGCAGATCGACGCGAGCCCCGGAACGAGATTAAGCCCGACGGCCGCCTCCTGATAGCATTATCCGAGAGAGCATCGTCGCGCGCTAATCCCCGCGTCTCGTTTCCAGCCCCGGCCACCGTCACCCAGACCAATTCGGAATCGGAGAGAGAGAGAGAGAGAGAGCTCGAGAGGGAGAGAGGCGGAATTAACCGGGCGATTTTTCAGCCGTCGCGGTATCAATCCCAGTGGAAATGGCGATTAGCGCGCGGCCGGCTGGCCCGGTGAATTATTCATCGCTTAAGTTCCGACGGCAGGCGCAAACCGACCACGCGATTAAGGCACACGCCCGGCTGCGCGGCCGCTCTCTGCGATGCGCGCGGATAACGACGTGCAGTGCGCGCCCGGAGAGCGCGTGACGCAGTAGGCGAGAGTCGGCCCCGAATGCACGCGCGCGCTCGAACGTCACCCGGCCGTTTCGACTCTCGTTTTCTCTCCGTTCGGGAGCCGCGGCCCCGGAAGCGATACGGCCTTTGTGGGGGGGGGGCTTGAATTTCAATGAACGGCCTAATTGCGAGTTTTTAACGAGCCCGATAGCTGGGCGGGGAGCTTTTTGCACTGACGATTGTTTCGGTACGTTCGGAAGTAAAAGGAGCGTAGTTACTTGCAGATAAAAGGACAACGTTGGGGGACGAAGAAGCTCGATGGTGCTGCGATACATTTTTGCTACGCGGTGCAATCGCAGGCTGGAAAAATGAGAGCCGCGAGTGGAAAGTAAGAATCCCTCCCGGCTTTTGGAAATTAAGGGGCCGGAATTAACAGTTGTACTCTAGGATGATGAGTTGTTCACCACCGCTAATTTTTTAGCTTCTCAACTATTTGAAATAAAAGTTTACCAGGAATAATAATATGAACTCTGAAAAATGTTGTTTTTATTAAATATTTAATGCACAATTTCCCCTTTCAAATTAATCGAAATCTTGCTGAACAAGCTTAAAATATTTATGTACATATTTTAATGCTCCTCTTTCAGTGCAAACATAAAATCGACGTAAAATTCAGCAAAATCATTAAAAATTTATTAACATCAACGAGCAGCGGATGTCGAGACCATAAAAAAACTCGACCACATAAATCCCCGCGCTTTATTAAGGTCAGCCACCCTGCGAGCACTTCGAGCCGGTCCAATGATTCCCGCGGCACTCCCAACCTCTCTTCTCGGCATCCTCTTTCTCTCTCGGCTTAGCGAAAAAAGCTCTTCCGCGCCTATATAACCGCTCTCGGCTTCCACGTTACGTGCCGCGCATACCACGGAGTCGTCGCCGGTCGATGAAGACGCATTCGGTCGGCAAGGAGAGCTACGCCATTGGCAGGAGCCGGTCTGCGGCCGCGGATGAATAAGGCATTCCGGGGAGGTAGTTGGCTCGCGATCGCTGCTGTCGGCATTTTTTTTTGGGGGGGTGAGTTCGACGTGGTCGGGCGCATGGAAAACGGCTGTTTTTCAGATTTCTCGAGGAAGATTGAAGGGCGGGCTATTTTTAAATTCATTGAACTATTTTTAACGCGCGACTTTATCGCGCGACGTAATTTATTATACGCTCATTCGCGAGGCGGAGAATGGTGGTATAGGCTTTTATTACCGCGTTTCCGTTACGCGAGGAGGTATATAAAAGAGCCGCGTTTGCCGAGCCGGAAGTGTGCTTCAATTTTTCCTCTCCGACGGTATTAGTAGCTGCGTATAGTAATGAAAAATTCTCGGCATATGCCTGTTTATCGGAAGCTATTTCTCGACGCGCCGGCAGTTCGTATATCGAGCTATTGAACGCTTCACCTTGACAACAGAGAGCTGAACGGCGTTATTTACAGAGAGGTATATATCGAGTCGAGATCTTGTCGAAACCGTATCTCGAAACGATTCCCCCAGCCGGTTCGTGTCTACGAATATTTTTTTCATATTCGATGATAAGGGGAACGCAGAGTCACGCATGAAGGTGACAGTCCATACTTCTTCTTGACACGTTGACGAGGAATGCTTTTTGGTCGTTGGAAGCAAATGAATAAAATGAACGGCCTTTTCTGATGCAAACTTTGTTATTTATAGGGTGTGGGATAAGTTTTATCAAAAACTGGGACAGCTGGGTTAATTCAAAAAGTTTCTTTTCAAAGAATCATTCAAATTTTTCTGAATTACAATTTACTAGAATCAGAATTGAAATCATGTCAGCTATTAAAGTTTTAATCCGTGCGGGCAATTTTAGCGACTTAGTAACCGAACTCGAGACGAACAAAGAGAATTCTTTTTAAAGATCTTAAAAATGTCCGCTGCGCGCCAAAAATAAAAAAAGTCGCCGAGCCGAAAAAAGTTGAATCGAAGTTTTTCGCAAAGGACGGAATTTACTTCACTTTTCTTGCGCAGTTCCATGATTTTCCGGCTCCGGCAGGCAACGGATTAAGGGCTGCGCGCGGAGCTTTCGAGCGAAGCAGACAAGAAGTTACGGATCGATTCTTATATCGCTGCATCGACGGCGAAGATCTTGGACTTGAACTAGCCGTCTATACAGTTATACGCGCGAAGCGAAGGATCACCGAGGCGTTATAAATCCTAATGCTAATCTCCGAGGGGTGAAGGGCATTTCCAACGCTCATTTTTTTTAGTTCGTTTGTCTTTTTGTCTCAATCTCTTAAGCTTCGGGGATCGATCGAATGAGCGATTGCCGAAAGAATTTTCCGTCTTTACTTTTTTGCCCTTTTTCTTACTGCAAAAGTAAGATGGACGGCTTCGGCTGAATGCTGTAGTTTGCAAAGCAGAGTTGAGAAAGTTAGATTACTCCTAATCAGAAGCAATACATTTTTTAAATAAAACTCCTAGAGTCTTTTTATTATTAAATTATTTTTCTATTCTTTAAAGTTTTTTTTTTCAAAATTTTAAATTATACTATCAATGTGATGTACGCAACAAACTGACTGCTTGGCAAAGAACCGAAATTGGAACAGTTTCCGCTTAATAATGGGAGTCTGTAAATCTTCTAATTTGAATTATAAATATTAAAATCCTCGTTCACTCTAAATCCGGATCACATCTGATAGAGAATTGTAAGGGGCTGCGATAATCTCGCGTTACTGAAATGGAGATTCAAAATTTTCAACGACACTAACCAGATCGTTTGAGAACGAATAGTCCAATTTTCTTTCAAGAGATCTCATTTTACTTCGCTCTACGTGGCATCTAGGATTCTATTTCGTTCGTATAAAATAACCTTAAACCTTCTCCTTTAAGAATTTTCTTTTTAAACTTTTAGACTCCCCTCCATTTTTGTCGAAGATTTTTTGCATAATTTAGGATGACAATGCATTTCGCTCAAATTTACGCGGTGTGTCTTCCAGAAAATAGAGATTCGTGGACAAACTCGCAAGAAGTGCGATCTCATAATTTTTTGATATTTTTCCTTAAAATTTGATGCACCAAGTCAAAAAATGCAGTGCTTTTACATTCCAAAAATATACCCGAAGTTCAACCGTAAATTCGACCGCGATTCGAATCTGAATTTCTGCCTGATATACAATCAAGTAATGGAGCGTTAAAGTAGAAACGTGATAAATCCATTATAATAACTATAGCCTTTCATCGCGACTTCGAAAACGTTTTAAACCCCGCATTAATACACCTCTCACCCCTTTAAAAGATTAATAAAGCTAACCGAAACTCGCATTATCCCCGGTAGCGGCACAATTTCGGTGCTCTCCTTTTACGCCGAAACTTCGCAAAGTCCCAAAGTCAACAGCGAAGAAAAAACTAGTTTCTCCGGGCAGTCGAATTTACATGGACTCGATCCCGCAAAAAAAGAGAAGAAGAGGAAAGCCCTAAAAAGAGGATTCAGCTCGGGCTCGGCGAAATAAAGCGTATAATGCACCGGAGAACGGGAGAGAAGTAGCCGCCGCCGCCGCGCGCCGCTGCAGTAGTAGAAGCCGACGAGGCGTCAGGCGTCGAAGATATCCGCCAAGGCCGCCGCGGCGCATTTCTCCGCGGGCCGCCGCCGCGCGCGCCGACAACTTGTTTAATCGATAGCTGCGCACTTAAAAAAAATGTTAATTCCTTGTCTCCGGACGAGTCATTTAGCCGGGGAGGGCTTTATTCCCCTTTTACGCCATCGGCTCGCTTTAGCCCCCGATGGTGTATGCAGTCGCGCCGCCGTCGGCGATGGGGAGAGCGAAGAATTCGATCCGGAACTTTTCCGCATTAGCTTCTCTTCTTTTTTTTCCTTTTTAACTTGCGGTAAGCGGCTCTAAGAGGTTTTTAAGCAAACTGTAATCTGCGTTAAGACAAATGATGCTTCTTAAGAGCCAACTTCGGATACTGCGTCAATATTTAGTTTTGCTTCTATTTTTTGCCTGCCTTTATCCTTTATCTTAGCGTTAAAGTGCTTTTCTTACTCTTTTTATACTTAATTCAAGAGCGCAGCTCTAAGGAGGTTTTCGTGTCACTGATTTCAAATACTGGATTATAGAGATAAATTCGAACTTTCGCGTTAAATTACAACTTACAAATAAAAAATTTTAAGTAAAGTTAACGCTGCGTCAAAAAGACTTTACATTCTATATAAATGTATGTTTTTCACTGCTCATTACGAACAGAAAAGCATTGCAATTCGATCTAATCTCATCATCTCGAGACGAATAAATAAGCCACGGAAGAAAGAAAGTTTTGCAGTTTAAAGAAGGTGACAAATGTGCATACGCGTACATGAATTAAGCGTGCGTGCAAATATAAATAACCGCGCGCGAACTTCCAGGGAACTAATTAAAATTTCTTGCTGCAATATTAAACAAATAATTACCCAGGCACGTCTGCAGGCCTTTATTAATTAAAATTCAGCTCGCCGCCGCGAAGGAATCATCGAAGAAAGCGGCGGCAGCAAAGTCGCCCCCCGTTAATTTCCATTAAAGAACCTCGGATTTGTCGACGAAGATCCGAGGGCGGATATAACGGATAAGGAAAAATACTTCAATTTCCAGTCTCATTAGCGCACGTCAAACTTCAGGCCGACTGTTTTTCCCCTCCCTCGTTTATCGAGCTTTCCCGCCACCGATCTTGATATCCGACTCTGACGAAATTTCAGAGAGCGAGAGTCGCGCGTGATTTCCAGCTCGAGATACGTGCCTCCGCGAGGGTGGCGGCGATACGGTCTGCTGCTGCCGCCGCCGTCGCCGTCGCCTGCATTCATTAAAATATCGTTAAATTTAATTTGCTGCGAGCAGCAGATGTGTCGCGTACGCCCCGAGACCGGAGCGCCGCGCGAAGGCATTATCGATTTAACTTTCAGGAAAGTCACCGGCAGACATTTTTCTCGGTTAATTGAGACGACGGAAATCTCGCGTCGAAGCTCTCCCCCCTTTTTCCGGGCTTTTTTTTTTCTTTAATTTCTTTAAAAGTTCAATTGAATTTTAGCGAAGTTGCGGGAATTAAATGATATACATTCGCGAGGAAACGGACGTAATTGTACAATTTAAATCTTATGAATATTGATTGCAACTTTTACGATTTTTCAGGTTGAATATTGAAAAGTTATTTTAGCGGGGGGAAATTTGTTTCGGAACTTTTTTACAAGAATTGAACGCGAAATTAAATTACATTCATATTCATATTCATTCGTAAAAAATGATAATTTATTACTCCTTTAGAAAGACGTTATAAAAGCATTTTCTTCTTAATTGCCCTTTGTGCAGGATTGTGCTTTATGTATACTAGGCAGTATTAAATGCAACAGTTACGAAGCAGTTATTTTAGTAATCATCAATTTTAGTGGATCGTAATTATAATAATTGTACCATTCATTTAATTTTACAGACCTTCTACTTAATTTCATAAATACAGAGGTTTGATTGCTATATAGAGGTGTTATTTATGAACAGGCTTACATTAATAGTTGCTTTGTTTTGAATATTATTTTATGCTTTTAATTGTGTAACCTGTCCTGTACTCATCGTAATGCTTTCACGCAAATATTAAAAAAATATGTCCATCCGCGCGAAGTTATTCAAACGCAATTACAGTGCAACGTAGATATGCAAATTTTAGGCAATTCAACTTTTTTCGCGAGGAGATTGAGGGTTTTCGTGAAACGACTTTATAATAACCCTCAATCGAACCTTCTACAAATAGTATTACTTGAACGAATCCCCGTGACGAATTTTTCACGGACGGAGACGTTAAAACATTTTATTCTTCCTCTATATTACATTAATCATCGTACTGTAAATAACGTAAATCTCTACTTTAATTACAAACTTAAAAAAAAAGCAATTTAAAAAACTTCTGCGTATTTCTATATAAAAGTGCACGAGCTTCAAATACACAATTTCCATATTCGCGACATCATCCGCCAGAAGCAAAGCTCGACCGGGCGTTATTCCCCCAGCGCGCGGAAAACTAATTGTAACCGCGTAACGATTTTTCGTTCCCGTAGCTGGCAATTACGCGAATTGAAAGAGGCCAAGCCGTTCGCTCCGCGCGCCGCCCCGGCACACACATAACGCGATAACGGCGCGCATCCGCGAGAGCGACCGCCCGAAGGGATACTTCCCTGCCGCTTTTCCGCGCGCGAACCTCTCTCGGTCGGTCCTCTCGCGTCAACCACCCCATTACCTCCGCCGAGTAGATTTCGTCGAAATATCCCGGGGGCAATTAGCGGCGCGATACACAGGCGGCGAGCATTGCGTGCCGGCGGTGTGCGCGCATCGGAGTGTTGCAGTCGGGGGGTGTGGGGAGGGCACGCGGCTGACTAATGTCGGGGCTGCACTACTGCGACTTTATCCGGCGCGGCCGAGTCCGAGAGAACAAAGCACCCGCCGAGGCTTTTGACTTTGAGGAATAACGCCCGAGGCGCGGCCCGATAGCGGGATCGACTCCGTTTTTATGAAACGATTGAATTAATGACTTTCTGGGAGAGTCACTTTTGTCGGCCGAGAGGAGGCCGTTTGAATAAAACTCGGGATTTTTAAGTTTATTCTTCGGGATCTGTTCGTAAGGCGGGGGGAAGTGTAGAAAGTGTCTGCTTATTTGGACGTAAAATGAGAAAAAAAAATGTGTTTCTAAGGCATTTTTAAAAAGTTTTGAAGAATACAAGTTGTCTAAAAATTGAAAGTAGAAACGTGTTGCGTTTTCTCGAGAGACGAGTATAAAAAGTAGCGTCTGCATCCTTTCTTGCTGAGGATAGTCACTTTACTTTTTAAACTTGGAGTACAAAATATTTCGAGTCAAACTTTTTACATACAGTTGTTTCTTCAGTCAAGCAATTTTTTGAACTTAAAAACTTGAATAATCTTTTATTTTTAATTTTAACTTACTTATGTTTAATTATTATATTGTAATTAATGTAAATTATAATACAAATTTGTTATCTGAATTTATTCGTTTTTACGATATTTCAACGATATTTCAATAATTAGCATGCTTAAGCATTCTCTATAAATAATACATCATAACAGGCCATAACAGACTCTTTTTCTTCTCGTTGGTTGTTTTTTATCGATGAAAAGTAATTATAATCTTTCGCTAATATTAGCTTTAGTTGTGTAAAAGCTTTCCCGTACTCTTATAATAATTATTAATTGATTAGAACTTTTTTTCAATTTACTTTTTTTATTATCCGTTTATTACAGTACGTTGATAGCAAACCAATTAAATTGTGGTAAATTATATCGTTAATAAATTGAAATATACTATCAAAAACTGTTATCTAAATTGTAACAGGTATAACTTTTGGGATGCAAAAAAAATGTTACGTTACGTAATTAAAAAAACTAAAACTGTATGCAGAGTTAACAAATTAAAATAATACTTAGCGAATGCCTTCGGAGACCGAAAAAACAATTGTAAAAGTAAATTATGCGGTATAACTTCCAACCTACTTGGACAAGAATTACTCACTGTCGACTGGTTCACAAACCTTAATGTTTTGCTTTAACGATGAAAGAAAATAACCAAGATTAAACAAAGTAGAGAAAGGGGTTAAAAAAATAGCAAAAGTGATATATTTGTTGTTTTACGTTTACATGTGGCTTTAGAAATGATTAGTTTATAAAGAAAGACTATAGCTTTTAAGAATAATTTTAAAAAATTAACTTGAAAATGATTTACCGTCAGAAGCCTAATCTTACACCTAACAGTTATTTGTCAAAAATTAATTATACTTCAGGCAACTGTTAAGAGAATGAAAATTCATCGCAAAAGCAATAAGCGATTGCACTTGCAATTAAATGTGTGCTTGCACAACTCCTACCATACATTACCTAACAGCCTGAGTACACACGAACTTACCAAAGACGAGCGTACGTTACTCGTCCAAATTAATTAAAGAGAAACTCTCAACCGAAGATTAATTATCCCTAATAGTTACGAGCTTTCTTGAAATTCAAATCCAAACGAGGCTGAGGGAGCAGCTAACAAATCGCCGAATTTGAGCCTTCGAGCATGAAATCGTCCCTTTGAACGGTAAATAAAGTTTCTATACGGCCTGGCGCCGCGACTCGAAAGCGCAATTACACGCTCGCCAGTCGGCTCTCTCTCTCTCTCTCTCTCTGTCGCCGAGGTACAAATTTCCCCGAGCGCTCGAGAGAGACAGAGAGAAAAGAGTCGAGGCTGCACGCGCCCCCCTCGATCGTAGAGCGAGCAATTTATGTAACTGCAGCAGCCGCCAGGCGTCGCGACGCCGAGTATAAATATGCTGTAATCTCGTGACGACAGTCGGAGGTAGCCTCTCTCTTCGACGCGCGGAGGAGAGATTGATTTTTAACTCTCTGTGTCCTGAATTCGAAGAATCCTTTGTGCTCCACGATCGTCGGGACTGCGTGTCGCCGCGTGGTAATTGACGTGCCGAGTGACGGATTGCTTCTCTCTCTCTCTCTCCCCGTCTTCCGCGCTGAAAATCGATGCCTGCGGCAAAGCATGCGGCTGCTTACGCTTTACGTGAGACGGTACCCTTTTTTGCTCCGCGCGGCGGCGAACGTTAATGGCTGAAGCGTGTTCTCTCCGCGCGGCGGTCGTGTTTAACAAAGACGTTGCGGATGCATGTAAGCGCGCGACGCGGCGGTTTATACGGTTAAATTATCCAAAGCACTTTGATATATATATAAAAATGTTGCTCTGGGCTTTTGTCGGGGACTCTGCGTAAAATGCAGAGGACGTATAAGGCTTTTTTTTTGGTTGGAAATGGGGCAAGCTCGATTTCAAACTTGAGTTGGCAAATAAAATAGAGAAGAGGACTGAATGGAATAAAGAATGTGCCGCAAAGAATATGAACCCCGAAGTAAATAATTAAAACAATGTTCCAATGAAGGGAGACGGGGAAGGAATATGTCTTACAAAAGGATTCTAAGTAATGCATGCAGTTGTACAATAAAAGTTTTTGCATAATTTTTTCATTCTTTTCAATATTCGCGTAAAATTTGTTTATAAACTTATTGTTGAAACCTAGTTTGCTCTTACAAGAATTTTGAAGTTATCGAGCGGCTAACGAGTACGAAAGGCTGCGGTTCAATAATGTCATGAAAGTATATCCATTCGGAGCAGGGATGTGTTTGGAATTCGAAACCGAGCATTAGGTAGGTAGGTATGTAGAAGATTTTATGTTTCCCAGAAAAATTCTGCCTCGAGCTTTTGTTTCTGATATTAGCCTTTTTCCTTCTCGGAAAAAAAAAACTGATAAGAAAGTAAATTACGAAAAAGTAGATTACATCTCAACTGTATTAACTGAAACCATCGGCCCGTTAACAGTAATTATCGAGAAAATATTGAGAAAAATTTCTCGCTTAATTATTAAAGCTTCACCGGAAAACCTGTTTTTAATTCGAGTCGAGCCCTGCGTCTCCGTACACCGATAAACACTTCGCAAAGGTATCTTCTTTTGTTGCTCAGTCTGCGAAACAAAATCCAAAAGTCATCCAAACTGCCTTCGCGTCACCGGCTATCCAGTCAAATTCTCCCATCGCGCTTCGGCGCGCGTGCCTTTTTGTTTCTCCAGCTGCGCCGTAGCTCAATTTTTACGGGCCGTGCATTCTTAAGAATCGAGCTCGTCCGAGAGAAAGAAGTACACGTCCGGCCTGGTGGCTAAGAAATTTAAGAACATCCGCGCCTCTTCTCAGCGGAGCTATTCCTCCCAGCTAGGCCTCTTACTCTCGGGCAAAGGAACCCCCTCTCTCTCTCCCTCTCCTGGCCTAGCTGAGCGCGAGCGAGAGAGAGAGAGGAAGCTCGTGGGACGAGTCGCAGGTGAGAGCATTGGCAGGCTGCCATCGTTCGCGCAGCGCCGAGCTCTAGTCTCGGATAGTAGAAGAGAGAGAGAGAGAGAGGGTGACCCAGTTTCTGGCCGCGTGGATTGACCCAAGAGAGAGAGAGAGAGAGAGGGGGCGGGGGCGGCTCGGCTCCGCCGCGTGGCGCAGCTGTGTGCTAGCCACTGTACCCAGAAAGAGGGAGACGGCCCGCAGGGCCACGTATACTATACATGCAGCCGGATTGTTAACTGGCCAGCCGCAATTATACGCATAGGCCCTCTTTGATCGCGAGGACGCGTAATATCACACACGGGTCTCGACGAGGAGCTCGCTTTTTTTTGTTTTACCGAGACGCTCGCTTTGCCCTCGAGTCCGCGCGACTAATTGCGAGCTGCCCCGCCGGTGCTCTTTGTCACCCGGGTTACAAGAGTTGCCGCGCGATTTAGGCTGCCCGGAATTTTGGAAATTGTTATGTATCAAAGAAAGCGGCACTCGACTCGGCGACCGTTGTGCGCGCTTTTGAAGGACTTTTGTGGGGAAGGCTTTGGACGGAAGGTTTGCGAAAGTAGCGGCGAGTTCTTTTTTTAAATATAGAAAGTCAAAGGCTGATAATAGCTTTTCTTTAAATAAAATGGATGATTAATAATAAGGCTGGGTGCTCACTTGAAGGATGAAACGCCTACTTTTTGCATCCTATTTAGATTTTGCTTATCGCGAATAAAGTAGTCCAGCTGATAACGGGCATTTATCGGAATTGACTTTGACAGCATTGAAAGCGCGTTGCAATGCTATTTTTTTTACTGTTTTATATACAGTTTGCGTCGTGACTTTGAAAACGAAGTTTCATTGTGGTTAGAAAGCATTTTAGTTTCTGCCTTCTTGTGGAAACCTAACAGGAAATTTGATAGTTTAAAGACAGTGGAAAAAAATTGGCCGTGTTATCAGAGTATGAGTTAAGTACAGTATTGCATGAAAATTACTTTTTTTCGTAGAATTATATTTCGTATTAAAATGCTCGTTTAGCTTTATTAAGGTCAATTTTAGTTTGATTAAAGCTTTCAAAGAATAAAAGCACGAATTGAAATTGAGCTTAATATGCTTATGATAGCAATATTAACGAGATTTTTTCAAACTGAATTGTATTCGCAGTAAAAAAAGCAATTATATTCAATAAATTCAACGTTTGAGAGCATAAATATTACAAAAGCTTGGAAAACAAGTCTCTTCTTTCGCCGCTAAATAGCTTCTATTAATTTGCTTTTAAAACGACTGATCCATTAGTCTCCCGTCAGAATTTCAATGGTGCTATTCATCAAGCAAAAGCATCGGCATTCCCGGCGCATCGCCATCAATCTTAATTACAAAAGCGAACAAATTACCTGGTCTATAAACAAGGCCGTGAGTTACTCGATGCGAGCGCTCGAATTCCCAGCTTAAAAATATCCTCCATCGAGCAAAGAAAGCCCGAGAGAGCAAAGACAAACTTTGCTCGGGAGTAGGAGGGGGAGTTGGTCCGAAATGCGGGCGGCGGTGTAACTCGAGGCCTCCCTGCAAAGTGCACACCAGGGCGGTTAAGCACGAGGCGGATCATGCCCGAATATCCAAGGCTCGCATGCGCCAGTTTTGCGAGTCTGCGTGGACGTCGTCGTCGTGGTGCGCGCTTGTCGACGCGCTGTATATACATATGCGTCGTGCTCGCAGGCTGCTCTGTACGTGCCGCAATTACGCTGCGGAAGGCGATAAGCCACTCGTTATCGCGCGGCGTACCGCCGAGAACTTACGAGCGTTTTTTTTTTCTGGCGGTCATTCGATCCGCGATCGAGAAATTGAACGAGCCGCTTTGGCTCCCGAGTGACGAGCTTTTTTTTCTCGCGCGAATTTTCGCTCTCGCGTGCGTCGGGCGGAAAGGCGGTTCGTTAAAGTAGAACGGCGCGAGTTCGTTCTTAGAGGCGAAGTGCGACTGCGATGGGCTGTTACTGCTTATGGACTTTAATTGAAGTGGTTACTGGGGTAAAAGTAGTTTTTCTTTGTTCGCGTTTTGCTTTTTTTTTCTTTTTAGGTTTATGTCAGCGGCCTAGAAATACAAAGCTTGCGCTTTTAAGAATCTGTGCTTACCGGTATCTACGGAAAAAGTAAAACAAGCTTAGTTAGAATAGCGATTATTCTTTGGCTCGTTATTTTCATCCATTTCAATATTCACGCATATTTTTTTCAAACAAATAAAATTTCGACAATATCAAATATGCGCGCGTTCAATAGCTGTAAGTAATATCGAATATCGCCAAATAATATAGAGTATGTCGTTTCACATTAAAAAATTTTTATTTGAGGTTATTCAAGAATAAAAATGAAATTGTTCGCAGAGCGGCTTTAATATTTAAATAGCTTTTCGAAAAACAATGACAGATTAAAATGTTTGCCTCGCCTTCATCTCCGACCTCGACGATTCAAATTATAAAAATAAAAATTAACAAAAAAAAAAAATTTAACCAGTGGCCCGATTTTTCAAAAACCGCGTCAGACCTATATAACTTGTAAAGCATCACTCTTAGCGCCTTATACCCGCCTGCATCCTCCGTCTCTCGACGCTTTATCGCGTCCATAAAGCAAAGCCCCCGCCGTGGAAAAAGTGCGCCAGGCCCTAAAAAAACACTCTCGCATCGTCAACGCGATCGCTTAACCCCCCTCCGCGCCCGATAATCGCGGAACAGATAACGAACGAGCTGCGCGCGGCCCGCAGTGTCCTTTACTCGACGTGCATGCATGCAGCTGCGCCCCCCCCCCCTTCCCCGAGGAACTTTCCTCGTTAACATAATGCCGAGTTGAGGCTTAGCGTTTTATGCGCGCCGGGGAGTGTCCTCGTTTAACGAGCGGGGAAAAACGCCGGTGGGGAGCCGAATTTCAAAGAGGCGTTAAGCGTATCTACTGGAGGAAGCGGGGGCGACTGATTCCTCCCGGTGATCGGAGGGGCTTTGCGCGCCACGTCGTAAATAGATGTTTCTTGCGTTAAATGTTTTTTTTTTCTTTTTGTGTCTCTTTCGATACGCGGATAAGTAAGGGTTGGGGGTGCGGATAAAGGTGGATTGGAGTCTCGTTAAGGGATGTTTTTTTCGGATTCGGTGTGGTATCTTATTGAATTTCAACTGTATACTTGTCAAATTGAAAATGTAAAAACGTTTTTTTTTAGAGAAAAATCGTACTTGGCGCATATTTGTATTTTCCGCAATCAGTCAAATGCATTTTTACGATCTTTTTTTTAACTGTATGCAGATAATTTTTCTTATCAACGATATAATTTTGAAATGTATTTGCAGAATCTTTATTGCAATCTCGCACGAAATCCTCTCGAGTGCAATGCGAAACAGATTTGAATGTATGTGTGTACAGTAATCCCAGCTGAATTTTTAAAATACAATCAAAGTTCGATCGGTTATTTGTTGGAGGTTGTAAATTTACAATTAAGTTTTCGCGCACTTTAATAGAGACGAATGTGTACACTTGCATTTATCATTGACTACTCCGAAGTGATTAAATTAATTAATTTTGCTTTCGACCTCGGCAAATATGTATTTTGCCATTTCGTGCAGATGCATTATTAACTTGTATTAATTCTCATTGTATACTGTGTAAAGAATTATTGATAATACTTAATGTTATTCAACGATTCAAAAAAGAAATTCGACTTCTCGTGAAAAGCTTAAATCTTGGATACTAGGTCCCATGGGATAAAACACTGAGAGACATGTCTCTTCCTTTTTTTGGCAAAGGAAAGGTCTCTTGCAATTATTCCAGGATCCACAACCCAAAGGCGCGACACTCCTTGTAAATGTCAGAGATCAAAATATCTTGTAATGTTTTCTCGTCTGATAAAAATGTAAAATATAAAATTACTTTGGAATTTTACTTTGAAATTCTTATATGATAAATATTGTTAACCTTTTCGCTCCGGGACTGGTCCATATATGGACCAGCACTCCGTGTGGCGACTTGTCATAAGAAGTTCATTCACTTAAGTCATGAAATTCAGCTAAAATGCGAGGTCAATTTTAAAGGAAAAATCCCCGGAGCGAAAAGGTTAAATGATTATTTGAACCCGTATAACTTGCGCTTTCTTTACTAGTTTTTCTATGTTCGTTAAAACAATAATTCTTGTGACTTGCGTGAAATAGACAACGAATAGTGAAAAATAATTTAATGTTCCAAAACATATATCGCGTTTGTACAATGCACTTCTAATTTATTCTCTGAATACATTAGGATCCCGACATCTACATATCATCGATTTTGTCTCATGTTCCAGTCAGAAACACCAGATGATATTATCATAGGTTTCGCTGTTAAGCTTTCATTGACTTATTGGCATATGCAAAGTATGAATTAATAATAACTAGCGGGCGGATTGTCGATGACAATAATTTGAATGACTTATTCTATGAATATGTAACCATTTACTATTACTCATTAGTAGATGGATGCGTAGAGCATCGATGTTGCTTGTTATATTGAAATATAATTAATACATTGATTGGAACAATCGCGGTCCGGCATTAGTAAAAGCAGCTCTAATAACTTTTGGTGAATAATGAAAACCAAAGTTAAATGTAAGAATTATTTCTTTAGTAAATACATGCTTTTACGAAAATGGAATGTTGTTAAATAAATTGAAATATATAGGTAAAAGTAATTTTCTTTGTCTAAATAATAATTTTTGTGCGTGGTCAAGGTCTGTTTTTTTTAAACAAAAAAATGTTACGTTTAATATTTCAAATCAGTTCTTCTTTTGCGAATAAAATTGGTGTTAGCAGAGAAAAGTTTTCAATTTAAGCTGTACAGAAAATTTTCACTTTAGGCGAGTGGCTGAAAGAAGTCTTTTATCATGCATGCACAGTCTGGTTTTTACAGCATTTTGAAGTGCACTAAACTTTCAATTTTCAAAATATGCAAAAATAAATTCTGCTTTTAAATGTAACTATATAAATTGAAACTGACGTGACTTTATTAATGAATACAATCATTATTAAATTTTAATTGCAAAGAAAAAGATTAATTTTTAGTTATAATTATTACAAAATTTTAATCTTTTTAAAGACGTTTAGTTAATCAGTGTCACAGTAATAGCTCTAAAATTCAGAGTAAATTTAACTTACCTATTTCTTCAGATTAAGTACGTACTCCGATCTCCTTAATATTAGATTAACTCCAGCGTAAACTAAATCCCGAATTAGAAACGAGTCTCCGAAAGATGGAGTCTCTGCTGATAATGGATATCCTACAATTACGTTCGCACGAAATTAACATATAAAAGAATATGAACTTTAAGATATATAAAAAATCATCAGCTGCAGCGAGTCACAATGAAAAGCAGTTCCGCGAAGCGGAAATTCACTTTTCCACCCCGAAACGCTCATCCAAACGAACTCAAAATTCATTTGACCCGATAGGCGTTTACCATCGATCCCACTGCACCATCGTTCCACAATGCGAAAACTCAACCTTTTTTTTTCATTCGCGGGATTGAATCGATCCCTGCGCAGAGCAGCAGCTAGGCTATCTTTTTTGGCAATCGCCGTTTCCCTAATGGCAGATGTCGCAGCTTCGCCCCGAGCTGCGAAATGAATTATGGACATTTCAATATAGCGGCCGCAAATCGAGCCAGTCGATTCATTACAGAACAACGCGCGACGGGTAATCGCCGCGATGCAACGTCCAGCCGACGCCGCATTCGAAAGCCGTCTCTCTCCTCTCTCTATACTCGCCATCTTTCGCACTGATTCAACGAAAAAATTCAAATCCGCAGGACTTTTATTTCCGAAACCAGATTGCAATTGGGCCTCCGATAGGCGCGCGGGCATTGAAAATTTAAATTTATCGTGCGGTTTCTAGCTCGCAATTATGATTGAATATCGAGAATTAATGGTGTGCAGTATAATACAGACTGAAATTTTAGGATAACGCCGCGAGTCATTGCTTCTGCATTATAAATGAATACCCGATTGAATCTCCGACCAAAAAATAAAAGCAATATTTCCGCAATTAATTTTAATTCTACTAAAACTCTAATAACGCTAATTAGAAATTACATCAAAACCCGCGCTTGCCAATTAATATTAATCAGCCGCCGGCATGCCAGAGCCATCAGTTCGCCGTCACGTCCACCAAATAATTATCAGCGTCAAACGCCGACTCGCCAAAAGACACCGCAAATCAGGCGGACACCGCAACCAGCAGCTCCCGTGTAATTCACTCTGCAAGCCTACTGGTCCGCCCGAGCAATAAACGCATCGCTCATCATCGCGGCTTCGGCGGCGCGGGATCAGCCCGCAGGACCAAAAGCCGGTCGCCAGGGGCATAATGCATATAGCGGCGTGTGCGATCGCTCGGAAAATCTCGGCAACTCTCCTCCTATTAGCCTGCTTTGTGTCCGGCCCTCCGCAATATGGCGCAGCGAGCGTTGTTCAGGCACGTCGTGTTTAGAGCGCGGCAATGCGCTAACGCGATCGTTCACGTTTGACGGGACGCTTTACGCCGCTGGGGGCTTCTGTACGAATGATTACGCTTTTGCAGGCGCAGGCATACATATATATCTGCCAGAAATCTGTCGGGTAATAGAAGAGCCCTTTAGCGAGGGATGCATAATGGGACTCTCGGTTTTTTCGCTCGCGCGCCGAGGGCTTTTTCGTCTCGGCGGCTTCTCGGCTTCTTGGAGGGTTGGAGGGGGGGGGGGGCGAGAGCTCGTGCGCGGAAGGGGCTTAGCGAGCTTTTGCGAAGTCGCGGAAAACTCGAGCGAGCAAGAAATTGCGGGAGCGCCGAGCTTACGGTGTCGGGTTTCCTTTGCCGAAATGTCGGATTGCGCGCTTTTTTCGCTCGATTGCAATTTCTGACAGGTCTGCGAATTTTCGTAATGCCAGATAGACATTCGCATTGCGATTTGGTAATGGGGAATATTATTTTTGGAAAGATTGTTGAGAAAGCAACTTGTTATTGCTTTGCGGGTATTCCAGCGTGAAAGCAGTTTTAGACAATATTATATAAAATATGATCGATAAAATGAATAAATAATTTCTGCAAATGAAAGCAACGTTTAGTTAATAAATCACAGTTATATTTTAATAAATACTGGGTATGAATAGTGTTAATTCTGCCTGCTCATTAACCTATATTAGCTTTGAATGCAATGTTTTGATAAACTGAAAGGTAAAAGGAGAAAGAAAAAATAATTAATATGGAGGTTTAAATTAAACTGATGAATCAAAAAGTACCGCGATGCTCATACAGTAATAAATTAATCGGAGAAAGATGGAAAGGTCTTTTTATAAAAAGAAAATAATATGAAATTTATTGCAGTTAATGGGCAATCTGTGTTTCTCAGCCAATTCATTTGGAACGAAATCGATATCACACTATAGCTTGATGGAATAATAATCAACAGACTAACTACAGAAGAAATATAACGTACATTTGAAGGAGAATATTTTCATATTTAACATAATGATTGTAAACACTACGTCATTTGCATAGACACAAAGTAAAGAGAAGGGAGATGAGATCCTTCCAGAATAATATAAAAACGTAATTTAAATATAATTTATAAAAACGTTTCTTTTGCAATTTTCTGATGTAAATTTACTCGTTTAATCAAATATTTGTCAAATATCAGTAAAACAATCATTGCATTAGCAAATTGGTTTATTATTTGCTGAGATTTCAGCATAAAATCAATCGCTATATGTATAGTAAAAAGGGATATTTACTCGGTCAAAATCAACATTTCTCCATCGTACTTTATAAAATGGAACAATTTCCATTTAACAACAGAACGGAAAACGTTTTGATGAAAAAACCGAAGTATGCAATTTGTATTTATAAGCTACAAAATTAAATTAGAACGTCACTCTTTGTTTAAAAAAAAAAAAAAATAAATCATTAAAAATACAAGAAAATAATTTTATAAATCTAAACATGACAAAACCCACATGTTTCTTCTCGTTTAAGTAACAAGTTTATATACCAAGAACGCATATTACACTCCCCCATATAAGATAGTCTCGCAAGACGACGTCTCGACTTATACGAGGTTGCTTAAACGTCCAACCTAATGTAGCCGGGAGCAAGCCCCAACCGCAGTTTCCTCGAGCGAGGCTTTGTTTCCGCGGCGCCTCGCAACTGCCCCGAGGAAATGCGCGCGACTGCATTTTCCAAGAGGGTCCCGGTGAACTTCCGTAAACGATCAAATTCCAGAAAGTAAATCTGGAATTATTGCCCTGAACTATTGCGTCGCTGGCTCCGGAGGACTGCTAAGAGCCAAGCTTATGTTTCTCGTGTTCGTGAATGCTGTTTATGCGTTAAGATTGTTAATATAAATTTTTTTACCGGTAAAAGATCAAATGTTTTAATTTTATTTGGAAATGAATATATATTGAATATACAAATATTAAAAGGACCGAGTTGTTTCATTAATTTTTCCATGTGCGGTAATATGGAAGTGGGTCAGAAGTAGATATAGATATATTGCTTGTCAGCGATGCAACAAGCTTCGAATTTTCTGTTCTTTTTTTCCTCTCGGAAAAAGATACCAGAACCTCAAAAAGGAAAAACCACTGTTATTTTTTGCAGGAAATACCTACTACTTAACTTGAAACTTTTTAAGTTGAAAATATTTATAAGCTATACATAATTTATAAATTTCTATAATACGTAACTGATAATATAACTTAAAAATTTATGTAGCAAGATTGTGCAACTATCATCTTTTTAAATGTGTCAGATTTTACTGCAATTTTTGCATTATAAGTGAAATTCTCGTTTTTCTTTTATGAAATGTAGATTGTTATCGTATGAAAATGTTTTATGCGATTATACAAACTCGCATAGAAGTTAAAAAAAAAAATTTCTTAAAAAAAATAGGAATCAATCCTGATGACAAAGGTAATAATCGTGCAAAAATAAACTAAAATAAAATTGAAAAAAAATATTTAACACTACGTGTTTCAGCCACAATTTTCAATTTCTCCCCCGCCAGAAAATAAAAACGAAGACTAATTCATTTTCGATCAAAAGAAACTAAGCAAATCTGAGTCTCGATAATAGCTCAGTCCCCTTTATCGCCTCATACTCAATCTGCGCGGAAGATCGATGTTCGAAAGTTAATCCCCTCTAAAAAAAACGTAATAGAATCTTTACGATGTGCTCGAGGAGCCGAGACCATTGAAAAGTACGGTCGATTTCGCCTCGCGAAATCCCCCTAGACTTTAAGAAAGTGTGAAGAAGTCAGATTGCCGCGGCGCGGTAGACATAGCCAGACTGACTGAAATTGAAATTTTTCCAGACGCGACGGAACGTGGCACGAAGAAGTTCAGCGACGACTGCAAGGAGGACCGAGAATGCGGCTTCGACGGCTCTTATTGCGAGCCGAAGGTTAGGAAGTGCTTCTGCAGAGAGGAATTCCGCGCGACCAATCACATCGACAAATGCGGACACGGTGAGTCTTTTTTTCTGGCCACCCTGAAAGAGAGAGCTCCGTGCACTTTTCTCGCGCGGCGACTTTCCCCGCGCAATTTTATATTCTCGAGGAGCCGAAAGGTCCGCTCGAGTTTGCCTCTGATAGCACTTGACTTTTTTTTTACTCCTGAAAACAGACTTGAGTAAGCGAATATTTGTTCCTTTTCGAGGGAACTTCTTAAAAGGGCGAAGGTGTTATTATTGAATAAAGTTTCTTCCCTCGCTTTGAATGCTGTTTTATACATCTTTTAGGCAAAATTGTAAGGCGTCTTCAAAGAAAACATAATGTAGGCGGCGTTAAAAATAAACTAGATTTACTGCAAAGACGTAAAAATATACTATTAAGTACTTTTGTTTTTATACTTTTCTTTTTTAAGGTCTACTTGAATAAACACGAATCATTTATCGATTTTATTTACTAGGTATATTTTAAATAAACAGCAATATGAATAAATAAACGAACCATAGTTTACTTGATCAAATCGCCTACAATACAGCCGAGCATAAAATATTTATGAGAACGTGAATACTGTTATTTGACAGGGATACTTTCAGACTATTTCTTCTTACTTTTCTTCCAACTCCTTCCCAATAAATCCGTTCTTCTCTGCATAAAAAGCGACAAAATCAAGAAAATCGCTTCGAAAATTCCGATTTAACAGACTAACTTTAACCTCATCCTCCCGACCTCATTAAAAATAGCCAACCGCGCTTACCGTCGTCTCCGGTTAGCAAAGGTCAAGTGCGGTGTTTTTTTGCCTCGTCCCGATGCGAGATTATATACAGGAAAACGCGACGTCACGCCCGCCTGTAATTGAGGCTCTTACAAGCGGAGCGTTTTAATTAACGCGGGAGGATCGCTCTGATACGTCAGGCGCCGAAACGCAGACGGGGGGAGAAATCGATCGATCTCTGTGTGTACGTTCCTCACAGTCGCGCATATACAGCTGCTCGAAGCCCGCTCTCTTAAGTGACGTGTTTATTGTTGCCCCACCGCGAGTTTGTCTCCCTTTCTTCCCGAATGGAAGAATCGCCCGGCAATAATTGAATGCTCTTGGGGGAGAGTTCGAATTTCCTCCCTCCTGCCGATTGAGCTTTGCGGTCTTTGAGGCGGGCAGAGAGCTGCCGGCCGAAATGGATTATCGGTGAAATGTGCTTTGGAAAAAGGTGGGAGCTTTCGTGTTTGCTGAAGTATTGGGAATTACGGAATCTGACGCTAAGCTGTTTACTTCGGGAAAGTAATGATGAAGTACTGAATTCGGTAATCATTGGTATAGAAAGATTGACAAACTTTATTCAGCAAGAGCTAATATATGTTATGTTTTGTAATTTTCTTTCCTTCCATTTTAGATTTCGGATGGGTCAGACATTAATAAAAATTGTTTTAAATCATTCATAACTAATCTAATAATAACTTTAGACTGACTTAAAATTTAAATATTTTGGACGTATAATAAATTAGATAGACGCGAAATTCAGGGAACAAGTAAGAGTTTCAAGAAAGGATAAGAAATTTTTAAAACTAGATTTCAATTTGAAAAGTTTTGAAATTAAACTTTTTCTGGTGTTTCACCATCTGTACCGTCAGAACAAACCTTTCCTTCACACGTATTACACTAGGTGGTTAGACAAAATAAGAAAAAGATCACCGCAATTGGAGAGTCGGAATTGATAAGTAGATTATTTGTGTTGCTCTGGTTATTCAACGATCTTTTAGATATCGGTGAAGTACTAAAGCGCCTTTTGGTTTTTCATGTACATCAGACTGCACCAAGAAGCAGTAAGATATAAACTAGAACTAGAATATCGTTCAATAACACCGTACTGCAGTTTCACCCATATTAAATTTATAAACTTATAAATTATTCACATTTTCATTAAATTTAAACGGTCTTTCAATTCAACAGATTTTATCAAACGGAACGATCGACCAAACAGTCAAATCAATACTACTTAACATCATTAATCACGTTAACGACAAAATGACGTGCATTGTTCTCCGCGTCCCCACTTCCCCGCACCCTAATTTCTTATACACCTACATTGTTCCGCGTGCATTTCCCCGGGTGATTCATTTCTTTCTTTGCCCCCGATGATCGATCACCGCTGCCCCTTTCATTCGCTACCGACGGAGACAATGGCCGAGAAGCCACCTCGAGAAGCTAAGCCTCCGAAGAATGGTCGATGATGGTAGACGTCAGGATTCACGCCCCGTCGCGGAATTCCAATATTCAGGATCGAAATGCGTTGTATGACCTCTTGTTCGACTGCATTGTTTTTCAGGCGGTAGATTGGATAACGAATAAATGTCAGATATTTCTGGAGTTTCGTTGCACTTTATTGTCAGTTGGTTTTTAAATAAATAATATTGTTAAAAGAAATTTTTAGAAAATATTGGTTGTAAATAAAAAGACAGTTACGTTGTTCTTTTTTTACTTTAGAAATTATAAACGAAAAGCGTAGCGTAGAAACGTCATTTAAAATATATTACAGACTTATTCTGATGAGTAACTTCCAATTTATTAAAAACTTGTTTTGAAAGTTTCTCCGATCAAATAACGAGATTTCTAAGAAGAGCCATTTTTCCGAATTATTTGAAGTCTGAATCCATATCCATAACCATAACAGTAACCCAAGAACTCAAAATAATACCTGCGCAGTGTGCTATAACCAAACTGCAATCTAAAAGTTAAGTAGAGTTGTTAAGAGAGGAAACATCGTTGTTCTTTTCTCGATATCGCTTCTACTTACGTCTCGTATATAAAGAGTTCGTGCGAAGCGTGCAAAAGTGTAATTAGTATCAAGGCAGAAAAACAAACGCGGGCTTTTTTTTAACAACAGAGAATCTAAAAACTCCACTGTCGTTATACTTCTATTATATTTTAGCCTGAATTATAGCGAGAGTAAAGTAGCGGCAAAATTTCATTAAAATTATTAAATATAAATGGAAAAACGCCAATTTTTACAATACGCAAACAAATTTATATTCAACTAACGGGCATTGTCAAAACTTTTAAACAACGTTAAGAAATAGTTATTAAATTTGCGAAGCAACTTTTTGGTAAATAAGTCTTAGCGCGTGCAAGTAGAACAGCTCGAGTTTAGTAAGACATCGTACTGGTGCATATGTATTGTATACAATTAGCGTTATCTCTCCAGTTTTTATTGTAATTTTCTCGGCCGTCTCTGGTTATTTCATGTTCGATTAGTTTACCGGTGGGTCTTCATTTATTTCTCTAAATTAAGCACGCTTTAATGTAAATAATTTTTTACAAATTATATAAAATATTGGATAATTCGCGAAAAATTCAATTTTTTTACTAGTAAATATTACATAATTTATTCGAATGGATTTATTACAAGCTTAATTGACAGGCACAGAAAAGATATTAAGTAAGACATAAATTATTCGTAAGAGATGAACGCAATAACGGCAGCACTCCTCTGGCACGTGATGAGAATCATGAGAGATCCTGAATTTTCGCGAGTCGGTGTATATGCTCTTATCAAGTACAGCGAGCTTATAAAGCTCGGGGCTAAACTTACACGGCGACTGTAAGTCTATGACGGACAGAAAAAATATATAAATTATCTTTATAAAAATTACAAATTAAACTTTAATCCTTAAATGTGGTAATTATACTTTATCTTTTAACGCGCAGTCGTTCTCAATTCATTCCGATTTGCAATCGGTAAATTAGGGATTTTAATCTTTATTACGTTGACTTACGATCATTCGATTCTCAAACTCATGCAAAATGAAGGGAAGGTGAAACCGCGATAAGCTCGAATTAGTTTCAAGAAGCTTTTCAGAGGCAGCCGCATAAGTAAAACGTAAAGTACAGAAGCAAGAGCAAACTTTTCACATTATTGAATTTTCTCCCAACTTTTTTGCGACTAGCTTTGATACTTTATTGATATACTCGGAGCAAGATTTTACCGTATTCGCAAGGGTAATGCATACCTCGCCAAAGAAGAGGAAAAGCTAAATACAATAAATCTCCCCGTGAATATAATATTCGATATATATAAAAAAAAACAAAAAAAAATCGTATTCTATTAAAGCCCCTTTTAAAACTTAACTAATAAGCCTCCTATTTTTCCACCGTTCTCCGTCTTCATCTCTGCGAGTCCTAAAAAGTCCTTAAACCCCTCTAAAAAAATCAATTTAAGAACCGTCCGTAATAACGGCTCAGTCGAAGGAAAAGACTCCTCGGGGCCGCCTCGCGAAAAAAAGGCAGCTTAAACTATTTTAAATCTGCCTGCAGCTGGGCGGCAGAGGAGGCCGCGTGCGTGCAGCATGCATGCCGCGCATTCGCGATATTACCTTGGAGAATTCTCAGGCGGCCAGGCTGTGTGCAGGCGGGAGGAAGCTCGGAGGGAGCTTTGAGCGGCTTATCGTTTAGTCTGTTTACCAGGGATATTCAATTACGCGTTATATACATCTGAGCGACCGACGCTCAGGTCTACGGGGGGACGGCCCCGTCGAGTCGCGCGTAATTTAATATACGGGCGCGCGCGCAAGCCGCGCGTTTAGCCCTGTCGTGGTGTACGATTAACCGATTACGTGATTTCAACCGGACGAGCAGAGATCTAATTGTTACGCGAGCGCACGGGTATTCGCGGATACCGAATTCGGCGATCGAATTATTACTCGATGTGCGTCGTCTGCGGAACGAGGGAGACGCTGATTGGCTGGTGAACGAGCGACGCGTATTAGATTGTTTTCGACAGTTAGTTTTATTGTTGTTACGCGGCTCTTTATTTAGGTAATGAAGCGAAATTAATGATATCGTTTTTGTTGACAGGTCAGAACGATCAGTAAAATGTTAATAACCGTCCTTCCCGGTTCCGAATGCTATATCCGATAAATCAATGAGCTAGAAAGATCTATGAATAATATATTGAATAACGAAGCGAGTGTAATTATACCGCGATCCATCAATTATTTCACCGCCGCTTTCGTTCGCGGAGAAGTTCTCCCGTTTCGAATTAACTGCACGGGAGAATGATCCGTCATTGGCTCTTGAAAGACGGCGATTAAAATGAACGGACATCCGCGAGCTTCGCGATGGCCGCTGTAAAAAATGGAAAACCGTCGGTGGTCATTAAAGCGCCGCGACAGTAGTCTCCGTTTATAACCGGAGGCGACGCGTCGCGCGGCAATTCTCGCGTTTCGCGCGTAATACGCATCGGTTATTCGATCGAAAGCACTTTCGAGCTTTAATGGTTTTTCACTTTTTTTCCCGCCGGAAATTTCAGTTTTAACGGCCGCGGGAATAAAGCGGACGTATTTCGCGGCTAGTTTTTGAATCATTGCTCGACGTTGGATACAACGGACTTTTAGACTCGCTTTAGGAAATTGCACTGCAAATAAATCAGTCGTTTGCGCTTAACATCCTGCAGCTTCTGTATTATTCATCGGCTTCCGAGTCGAATGAAATTTGCGCGAAAAACACTTATCCGTAGACTTGCAAATGCGCGCCGCGCTGTCAAAGGCAAACTCGTCTCCGGGTATCCTGCTCCTCGAGAACGGAGAGAAAAAAGAGGCCCGAGCTCCGATCGAGAAGCAAATAATGCTCGCCGAGCAGTCTCTTGGTATAAATAAGGATTCCCTCTCTATTCTCTCTTTTTTTTCTGTTCTTATCTCACAGCGGCGAATATCAACGAGTCGTGCTTCTTCACGGAGCAGTGCGAGGTGTCGGTGGCGCAGACCGAGTGCCGAGACGGTCGTTGCATTTGCATCTTCGAGAAGGTGCCCGTGCAGGGCAAGGACGGCTCGATTCAATGCATCGGTAAGAGGGACTTGAAATTACTGCCGGGGGGGCAAAAGAGAATATCTTTATTTCATGAGGACGATCGGGGGGTGGGAGCTGTTGTCTCCGATGTATTCATGATCTTTGCGTTTACTTATCGCTGTTGGATGTAATAAATTCTGTTTTGTTCGACGGTGCAGCCGAGACGAAGGAGCCGCCGGATCTGCGCTACGTGGATCCCGCGATGATCGGCATCCTGGCTGGCATGGCCCTCATGTTCATCATTCTCTGCGTCGTTCTTAGGCTATTCAGCAAGTAAGTCGGGGGCTGCATGCTTGGGGTTTTTTCTAGGAATTAAAGTAATTTTATATACGCGAATTCGATATAGTAACTGCAGCTAAAATGTTGATGGATGGGTCCAATTTAACTTTTAAAATGAAAGTCAGTAGTTGAGGTTGACGGTAATTTTTTAGTTTTATTAAACTGCTTTTTTTTACTTTTTATAGGTTCAATTTGAACATTTTATAACTTTTAAAAAGTTTCTCAATTTAAACTCTACATTTTTACAGATGCGAGTGTGTACGTTGCATCATATTTCTAGATTCTTTTTATAAAATCTCATAACTTTACAAATTTAGACACATTTTATTACGTTTTCAATTTAACTCCAGAAATCCCAGTAAAGATTTTAATGAAAATTCTTACGCACACCAATATCCCGACGGTACGCCGTAAAATACTGTGTACCGTTCCGCAGGGTTAAGCAAAGCTTTACCCAACGAGTCTCTTCCAACCTACTTTCTCAGCTCCATAATACAGAAGAAAGCCATAAATACAGCCATTCCACCCGTCCCAAGCCACTTTCGCTTCTCCGCCTCGAAACAGTTCCAGGATAATATGATGAAAAAAAAAAAAAAAAATGTTTCAGGGCTCGCTGGAATGAGAACCGGACGATCTTCAACACGCCGAACGCGCGGCTGATGAACGTCTCGCTGCTGCGCGACAACAAACTGCTCCACGGCCAGGAGCGCCGAGGCTCGCGGGCCAGTGTCAGGGCCCCCTCCAGGCAGCCGTCAATGGCATCCTTGCGGGCCCACTCGCCTAACGCCTCGCAAGGTGCGAAACACTCTCAGCGAGTGAACCGTACGGGTTTTTATTCATTCACTTACTAAGCAAGCGAAGTTCTTTGATGATGATGATGATGATGAAACGAATTTGAAACGATTAAATTATATATCTCCACTCCACCCTCCGTGTTTGAGCTCTTATTATACGTGTATATATATACTATGCATATATATGCTCTTGTAATATCTTATGACGATTATATTGATAAAGAAGAGAAACCGAGGAAACTTTTTCCCTTATCGATATCTCTGCTCGAAGACACGGTGTATATGGTCTCGGTTTTTTTTGCATATCCTTTATAATCTCGATCTTAATTATTACAAATTGAGTATGTACGTAGGTACTCTGTACTTCTTTCCAACTAGAATTCTATTGGTCTATGATACTATCTCTTACGAACTGACTGCACTTGCTATAGTTAAGTGACCCATACCGTATTAATAGATAAACTTTCATTTCTCTCATTCATTTCTTTATTCGTTCGACACTTTTTACAGCTCTACTCACGGTCATTTATACTCTTAATATACTCTTCACTTTTGGATAAAACTCATGACTCAATCACGCAGGAAACGTCATGGCTGCCGGTCATTTTGGCTCTCGGAAGCACGATTTTCACGCTAATTTTACACCGTCTCATACTCACTGTGTTATAAACGTACAAGTAAATCAAAAACTTTGAACGCAATTAGCCGAGAGCAGCGGACTTGTAAATTGAATTACAATTCCGTTGCCTTTACGTTTGCAAACAGCGAGCAAAAAGCGAGGCGAAAGCTTTTGCCAGCCCTTTTTTTGAACTAACGCGATTGGGGAAGAGCGCGCCGCAGCCAAAATGACTGGATCCGCGTCTAGAAATAAAAGAAAGCAAAAGCAGACTTTCGCAAGGACGGGCGCAGAGATAACCGCTCCATAAATACGCCAGCTGACGTTCTCATAATCCCATTTTCTTGTAATTAACTCTTTCTCCCTCTCTCTCTCTCTCTCTCTCTCTCTCTCGTGCCCACCGGCTTTTTATGCAAAACGCTCCGCGCTCACAACTGCATGCATTGCACGCGCAGGAGTGCACGAATACGTCTCGCTTCGAGCCTCCCGCATGCGCGCGTTAAATAAACCGCTCGCCTTTTTCCGCCCTCTTTTTCTGTATACGTCCAGAGTTCCGTTTCGGGGCCCCTGGTATTGTCGTTTTTCTTCCTCCCCCACCCTCCTCCTTTCTTGCAAGCTTCGTTTCAGATTTTAGTGCCTTGCTTTGCGACTTCGCCGGGAGACGAGGACGGCAATAGCTTCCTGGCGCTGTCCTTCTCTCCGAGCGGTGCATTGTGTGTATATACGCGCGGGAACCGCGTGGATGCCTTGCTCGTTCCTTTGCGCTTGCACTTTTCAAATCCTGAATGCTGAATTTTTTTTTTCTTTGTGTGCCTGTGTGTGTGTGTGTGCGTGTTTGTGCGTCTTTTGTGTGGATGCAGGCTTTTCTAGACGCAGGGTTTTGTATGTCAGCAAAATTGCGGATGTTGGTTGAGGCTTTTTGAATAACCTGCACGAATTTTGGTTTATGCAAGTATTTGTGTCGGTGTATTTACATTTTAATCTGCGAAAAAGACGGTGAACATTTTGTGTATGAATTAATCTCGGCGAAAAAATGCGTATTTACTTCTTGGGTATGAAACTTTTAGTTTAAAGTTTTAAAATATTACTTTTGTTCGTTTTTATAATTAATGGAAGATCCGTCATTAAACAAAAATCTTTTATTTCCGTCTGTTAAAGAGTGACTGTAATGATTCTAATACAAAAAATGTTCATTAAATTTTTCTAAAACAGTAATGCTATTTTGATAAATAAAACATTTAATTGCAAAGCTGCTTTATCGATTAATAAATTACATTTTTAAATTGCTGGATAGGCGTTTGCGTGTAAAAATGATATTTCAGTTGCACAATTATGCATTATGATAGATCAAATGCGATATTTATCAATTGCGAAAATGCATAATACTCTCTATTTATGATGTCGATAAAATACTAGAAAATTCATTTTACACGCAGATGTGACACGGTTAAAAAATATTTACACGTGTTTTCCTTAAATGTTACGTGTTCCTTTTAATGTCATGCAATTATTTTTTGCAGCTTTCAATGACATTTATTGAAAAATAAATTTTTATAATAATTGATATTTAAAATAAATTAATTTCACCGCAGTACGCACAGCAGATCGACTTTTTATATTAAATAGCAGCGCTTTTGCTTTTGCTTCTTTGTCGAAACTAAAAGGATTTTCAAGCGTTAAAATATAATTTCATAATTTATGAAATAAATAATATTTTGTGATTATTGTTAAATAATTTTCTTGTATTTGAAAAAATCAAAATTAACTTCAAAAATTTTTGAATTTGAAAGTAAATTAAAATATCGAAAAAATTTTCAGAAATTAAGTCTGCTACACGTTGTGGGTATAAAAATAAAGTAGATATTTATACGTGCTTTTTAAGTTTCAAGCTCTACAAACAAAATTAGTTTTACGTCATTGTTTTAATTTCAATCTAATAAAAATATAGAATTGTAATGATTTGTAATGATTTATGGTTATATTAAAAATTTTAACGATCTGGTCTTAAAGACGTTGTCGGAAGTCGTTCTAGTTAAAAATAATACTTTTATTTTTGTGTTTGTAGTACGTACTGTAAAATATTTTAAGAAAATTATTTATTGTAAATTTACGCATTTTTCAGCTATTTTTCACAAAATCAATTGAATTTTCTTGATTGTTATAAATTCAATTTTTAATACACACATTTTTATTTTAATATTTTCTTTAAAATTTAATAAATGAGAGTAAATGTGTTAAGTATTTCAAAAATGTAATAATACATCGTTATT
The DNA here is from genome assembly GCA_900474385.1 of Ormyrus pomaceus. Taxonomy (NCBI): domain Eukaryota; kingdom Metazoa; phylum Arthropoda; class Insecta; order Hymenoptera; family Ormyridae; genus Ormyrus; species Ormyrus pomaceus. The sequence goes on from UCOM01000304.1 coordinate 35,409, forward strand.
GAAATTAAAATTAATAAATTTTACTTTTGAAAATGAAACGATTTTAACACATTTTCTTTCCCAATTTATGGAGATGTTTTTTACTTTTTTGTTCGTAATATTTTTATTGCGTATATAAATGAAACGTTATGTGCCTGATCAATACTCTTCTTTACAAAAGTTCCTTTCCACATATTTTTAAGTATCGCAAATACGTTAATAAATTTTATTATTTTATATTGTAGTTGTGTAATAAAATCTAAGATGATAATTGATCGATTCTTTTTTAAAATTTCACATAGTAATTTATGAATCTAATCCCTCAATAACTTATCAGTTTACCCACAAGTATCGATTCTTGTAATAATTTGATTCCATATATTTTTTAATTAGTTACTTCATATAAAATAAAAAAAAAAACGTTCTCTTGTGAAGAAGTAGTATTGAGGAGCGCACGTAACGATTGTCCATATTATTTTTAGTAAATGTCACACGTGCACAGATATAAATGTCGTATAAGAATTTTGTCGGCGCCTATACTGTACAAAAACAAATATAATCATATAACATTTAAAAGAATATACTATAGCTCCAGCTATAACAACTCATATATTAACGAAATCGAATCTTTATTATGCATTCACATATCAGACGAGAAAATCCTTTTGAATAACGACAAAGGAAAGCGCGGATCCCTCGCTTTCGCTCCGGTACAAGATACTCGAATAACGGAGAATTGCACGCCATTGTCGCCAGGGTCGAGGACGGGCTCGAGGCGCGGCAGCCGCGGCAGCAGCGGCAACACCTCGGCCGTCTCCGGCAAGTCCAACAAGTCGCCGCCGAACCACCAGAACAACGTCGGCAGCGATCCCGTCCTCGAGGACGTCACCGTCGAGATCCTCGAGAACAAGTCCTAGGTTCTTCTCGCAAAGCTAATAATAAATCTCTCGCATCTAACTTTAACCGCAATTGTAAAACGAAAACGGGGAGCGCCGCTTCAACGATATACTCTTATCTGTATCGAGCGACGGCAGAAATTCTGTTAATTATAATCGCATTCTCGCATTGAAACAGAGACAAAACGAAAAAAAAAAAAAAAAAAAAATAATACAGACGCTTAGACCAGATACCTTTTCTTACTCTCGATTATGTAAGTATATTATAATTAATGCTAAGCGACACGGAAGAATCTTCTTGTTCGAAATCGAGAAAGCTTTTACTTTTCCAAGAGGAGGAGGGATTGATATTGGGCGATGTACAAGTATATGAGTTGACTCGATTATTTTTACGTTTCGTCGGACTCTTTACTTTTGTACGATTGAAGATACGATTTATTGTTGACAAAAAATTTTTACCAAACTCACGCATTCCTTCGCGACTCGATTCACTAATCGTCATTTTTCTACTCTTTTGATTGTACATAAAATCGTACGAGAAACTTTTTCCGTGTATCCGTGAATTTAGGATTTAGATATATATATATAAAACGCTCGATCAGCCGAGCGAGGATCGAACAAAAGGAAAATTATATACATGTAATAATGAAGCAACACAATATTGTCTTGAACGACAAAGTCTTTTTTCCACTTTTTCTCGGACGAACCGATTTAGAAATTAACTATATATATATTATATATACAATGCGCTTGGTATTATACACTTTTACTGCGGGTCGTCGATTTTAAGCGACGCGCGCTTCATCAATTCGCGAATTAAAACAAGAGATTTAAAAATAATGAAAGTAGTTTACTTTAGGAGGGAAGGTTCACGTAGTTTCAAGCGAAATCTAACTCTATCGCGCGACTGCCTTTCATTTTATTTTTCCAGGCAGTCACATGAATTTATAAACTCTCGCGACTGTTGTTTAGAGAATAATGGGATATAGAGTCCTTCAAGTAAACCCGGCGAAATCATATTAGCGAGAAGCATTCAAGTCAAATTGCGGGATCGAACTTCGTTATTTCCGGTTATTTAATTTAGTTTTCATTTCTATTGCATAAGACATTCAATAACGTTTTTTAATCAAACTTTCTATTCAATCGATATCGACTTTGTATTATTGTAAACTAAATTCCTTGAATGAATTTTCGTGTGTAATATATCAGAAAAAAAGATATTTTTCAAATTATTATCAAGTTTAATGCATTTATAATTCCACTTTCTCTTAGCCAAAATTGCAATTCTATATTACATCGAAAAATTGCTTGCAAATTAAGTGTTCAAGAAATACAATCAAGAGATGCTTTGATTTACAATTATTATTTTTTAAAATATTTCTCTTTTTTATCGTCGTAAGAGAACAAATCATGTATATTCGCGTTGTCATTGAATCGAACAAAAAAGTATATAAAGTTCGCGAAATTAAATCATAAAAATCCAAATCATGATCGATCGAATATTTGACCAACGCGGGAAATGAAAAACGGGGAGCCGATCAAATCTTAGTAAAAAAAAAGCCACACACGAAAGGGACCAGATGAAAGTGTTTTCTGAAATCGATCACCTTGGGAATGTATTAAAGTATATAACGGAGAAAGGGAAGAAAAAGACGTATAAAATATTGATAATCATTATTACAATTTTGCGGCCACTAAGGGCGCTTAACTGTCAATCGACCCAAAAGGTAAACATATCGTTTTTCTCTCTTTATTGATAGAGAAAAACGTTTGTACGTCGGGAGAAACCAATAAGAACGAAATTAAATCGCGGGAGAATCAACTGAGCTAACAAAAAAAAGAAAAAAAAAATGTAAAAAACAAATTCGAATCAAACACAACGCCGTCTTTGATTATAATAATACCTACCCAAATGAAGCACACAAAAATTCTACGAAACTCTATAAGAATCGCGCGAGGAAAGTCTATTTACTCGCGTAATCAAAATAAAAAGCGCAAATGTATAATTATGAATCTTTCTTGAATAAGATAGAGAAGTAAGTTTAGAAGCGAGATAACTGAACGTCGAAAGAGGAAGGAAGCTCCGTTAATCCGCACGATTTTCTCAGACTGTCCAAAGTAGATATAATAATCTAAAAAATATACCTGTTACAATAAACGAGACAAACTAATCGCGACCGTCGTTTTACGTCTTTATGCAATTCGGTGCCTATGCTATCAGTACATAATAATAGTTGATAAAATGAAATATAATGCTATTATACATAAAATAAAGCAGATATTAATAAAATCATTCTATCGTATACCGTAAGGAACCAGTTGCGTACTATATCGAAGTATACATATTAAACATGATTAATAAGCATATTTAGCATAGTATCAAAGAAAGGCGACGGAGTCCGTCGCGTATATATTATCAAGTTAAATAAATGAAAACAATATAAAGATATAATATATATATATACCAAAAGCTTGGCACTATTGCATTAGATTATTATTGATAACAATTACTACTTTATTTTTTACTGATTACTATGAACGCTGTACGATATATTAAACTAACCGTAGGACTACTTGAATGGAACTATAGTGATGAAAATACCTATAGTGGGTCGTTGCGCTACTCTGTGATTACGTACGCTATTTAAGGGGTAGATCGTCCGAGCGCGATCGTCCATAACTCGCTTAGGGTATTAATATACATTATATATCGTAACTTAACTAAGTACCTATTCTAAGGGAGAAAAATTGACGGAAAAAGCTGCAGAAATACCGCGCGAAGAATCGTGCTCCGATTCGGTGGAGTCTCGCTTATCTCGAGGCGAAGTCACGTTGGCTTCGATTTAAAAGGACTCCGTACTGATATCGATGCATCTTTTCGCGAGCGCGGTGTTGCTCGAACAAAAAAATAAAAATAAAAAGAGTCGAAAACGAGGGGTTAAATGTAAGTTTTTAGAATTATGTATAAATATAAGTATAATAAAGATAAAAGCGCGCACGAGATTCATTAGCGTCTCGGAGTAATGAAGATTATCGACTCAAACACAGCACCACTAAATATGACCTTACTAATATACCTAATATTGTACGAGCGTAGTTTCGAATTTACTACATCGAAGCTAGTCGATCCTTTAGATTTATCAATCCAGATATTTGTACACTTTAGCCGATCGATCGGTGTATAATAATACGTGTACGCAATGCGCAAACGCGCCTACGCCTGCGAAGAGATTCCGCGCGCAAACGTAATAATCGCTAATCCGATCTCGAAAGGAAATTAGGGGAAGGTTTCCGTTTCGGGATGGGAGAGTTTTTTGGGGTTCTGCGCGGCCTACCCGGCTTCAAGCTTGTTACCGCGATTCGAACGCGGCATTACGGAGGCCAGAAGGCCTGGCGTTCGAGAAGCGGCGGAGAACGTTTAACTGTTGCGATCCTGTATTATGTATAGCGAGAGTGGTGTTTTATAAATATATTTTGAACCTAGAGATATATCAAGTAACACTTATATTGTATCGAGATAAATATATATATTACGGCGTACGATATCGTAAATTTAAGTATACCTACTTAAGAATCTTTCCCTTTGCTTTTCAGCAGAGTGCCTCTTAATATATTCTCTTTAAGCCAAAGATAAATAAAACGTATTCTACTCGAGAGACATCACCTATCGGCTTTTTTCACTTCGAAGGAACAGATACCTTTCTATGAACACTTTCCACTATCGTATTTTCGTCCTTTTATCGTCCGGCGAGAAGACGCACAAATTGATAACCCGTTTTTTCGAATACCCTCGATGGACCGCGTCGCGCTCGAAGTTCTGTGAATTATTCCAATTGCGAGAAACGTTTTGTACCGATGCGTATATGCGCGAATTTCGAACAGCTTCGAGTGCCAAAATTAACGAACGAGCTAGAAAAGAGGAAAACTGGGCATAATTAACGTAGCTTCTTGCGACCGGTCGTGACCCGATGACACTTTGGCGCCGAGCGTTCCAACAATTAAATTAATAATCGGGGAAGTACTTGGACGATCGGCGCCAATGGGGGATCGAGGCGACCAGACGCCGGGAGCTTTATAACTTTTGTTATCAACATTACACTCAGAGGACTTTGTAATTTATAATATATACGTATAAGTTTTTGGGAATCAGTACAAAGTTTATCGACGTTAATGTAACGAGTGCAGAAAATTTATATTACTGGGAATATTGTATTCGAAAATTGATTAAATTCACGGTGCAAACATTATTTATCTCTGAGTGTGCGAAAGCTAGTCAATACGAAGATAAGAAAACTATATAAGCAGAGGTACACAATCCCTTTGTACCTGATTTTTAGCACTCTGCGTTTTCGCGTCATATATTTTTCGCGTACGCAAACTTTTCTACCGAAACTAATGTAAATTAAAAAGCGAAACGGACTTTGAGTGGTCGTCTGTAACAACGCCGTTTGGGAGAAAAGCCATGTCGTCCGTCGACACAATCAAACGATTCTGTGATCCAGAAGCGCTCACCGCGAACAAAAAAAAATTACAATACGTACTTATGAATTTATCGAAAGCGAGAATCGACGAAAGGCTTCTCTACAATATACACACATCTTCTGCATTTTTTCTTTGTCTATCAACGTCCTGCCTTTGCAATGAATAATTTTCAAGTTAGTCGTCGCTTCAACGGGACTCTCCGGGGCCCGATTACATCTCTCGCAATTTAAAAAAAAAAAAAAAAAAAAAACGAAGGCGTAAAAGACGCGTACGGGATACAGTCACTCAGTGCACACAACTGATCACCAGTAAATTCTGCATTGCGGATTAACGAGCGACAGGTGCGGCAATGTTTTCTGATCTGCGTTGAAGCGTACAAGTCGGAGAAATTCGTGTAGTTACGCGTAAGCCAACGAGTCAGATTTAGGTAATATAGACACCAATTAAAACAAAAAATGTATAAGCTGGCGTGTAATATGATTCGATTGTAATACTGTAAAGTCAAGTAAGTTATTAATTATAGCGCTAATAAAAATTCTTGAATTTCATTCCTCGGCTGTTCGAAGAAACTTTACTTTTCGATCGAAAAGCGAAAGTTTCTGCGATTTTTCGAGGGATTGTTTAAATTAATTTCAAGAATACTTTAGCTCGTCCTCATCATACGAACGTATAAAAAAATCGGTTACTTTACATTGTAATCTAATAAGAATCAGAACGATATATTAATTATATAGAATAAAGAGGTATTATATCAGCGAAGGGTCAAAAATAAGCGAAGATTTAAAGAGTCGTTATATTAATGCAGGAAGCTAGAAACAAGAAAATTACTCTCGTTATAAGTCACAAATTCTGTCACTATAATTGCAAAAAGGGATTACCCGTCATACGTAGCCGCAGATATACAAAACTTATACAACCGACCAGTGATCGATACATCGAAAAGCAATTCGTCGATGACTGTAATTAATCTCCTTACTAAAATACCAGATGATTATACCCTCAGTTTCCAAGGCACATACACTCTGCCGTACTTGGTATTTTCCCTTGAATTTAGATCTGGTTTCTTAGATCGCGAAAAAAAACGTACCCTTTTCTATGAAAAATGCTTGCTTTAACTAAACGATCGATAATAATACACATGTTCATTTCTTTTTATCCTTGGAATTACGGTAGTAACATTACGGCACAAAATACAAAGAAGTTTGAGAAATCGATTTTTCGATTTCTCCCGAGTGTGCAAATGGACCGGAAGATGCAAAAGAACCAAGAGTAAAGCCGGGCGAGGGTTGAGTAAGAAAGTTTTGATTGTCCAAGGTCCACGTGGCGATTATAATGATATTTAAAAAAAGAAATTCTGTGTAGCGGCGATCTAGCAGATATTTCTTGTATTAAATAGTCTTTATATCATACGATTTCGTATTTATAGCTTACACAAAACAATTATAAATTATATTATATATATCTATACGATTATATTGTACTGCATCTTTGAACAACTTACTACCTTATAGACTCTTTGAATTCATTTTAATAAAATCGTAATACACTATTGTGTTCTTCTTTCTGTATTACCTGTTCCTGATATTTTTTACGTCCGTTTTCTTTATTAAGTGTTTATGTGTCGAAAAATTTCGGTTATTACCAATATTAAATATTTTTTTACAAAAGCTTGGAAATAAATAGTTTTTAATTTTAGTATAAATTTTTATTAATAATGGTAACAAAATTTTCATTTACAAAATTTTTATCAAGCTGCATTGATATTGTAACAGAGCGTTATTGATTTCATAAGATTACGTTAAAAGTTTTTAAATTAATATTACTTAGCTTTATACATTTTATTTTACAAATGATTCTTATAGACAAACATGTTAAGTAATTTGTAAAGCTTATTTTAAACTTTCTAAAGATATTTCAGCTATTCATTGTCAAATTTTATGTACTTGCTTGACATTTTTATTAATTTTTAAATTCATAAAGATGGCTTAAACATAATATTTTGTATTACAAAATTAATATTTAAGCCATTTTGTAATTTTAATCATTCATCTATAAAATAAATTTTTACAAATAGCATTACAAATTGCTTTAATAATAAAAGTAATTTATTTACAAAGGAAATTAAAGGTTGTAAAATAAAATACAAATAAAATACTTATTCGCGATATGATTTTTTTGCTCGCCAATCTAAAAATTCATCAAATTCGTCTTCATCGCTTGAGGACTCAGTGTTTTCTTGTTTTTTGTCTACAGTCTGAACAAGTTCCTTTTGTTTTACTAGGTCCATTACTCTTGACCAATTTCTTAACTGCTCTTCAATAACATCAAGCTGTCTTTCCGTTGTAGATTCCTCTTGATCATCATCTATTATTTGAGCAGATTGAGCAGTTTCTTCTTTAATTTCTTTTTGAAATTTTTCCCATTCTTCTTCTATTGGATCCTTATATTCAACGTTACGAGCCTAAAATTTATGAAGCAGGAATAAAATTAAAAGCATTCTTCTTTTGTTTATTTCTTACATTATATTTGCTATACTTTATAATAAACTATATTTATATGTATATTATACTCTAACAGAATTAACGGTAGTCTCTTTGTATGGAACTTTCTATATAATGTTATACGTCTGTTTTCTAATTAATAAATGAATAAATATTTTATGATAAAGCATGCAAATACTTATTTTTATTTATCAACATTTTTTCAAAATCAAAATTTTTATTACCTTTGCATCCATCACTGGATCATCAAAAAATCCTTCTGGGAGTGTTGATTGGTTAACAACTTTACCATCTTTTTCCTCGTTTGTCTTTTCTTCTGCTTTTACTGTTTCTTTATTGATAACATTAGAACCATTTAGCGAACTTGCCTTTGATACGACTACACTGCTATTCGTTACTGTTGAATTAGCAAAAAAATTTGGAGGTAAATTATCGACATTTGATGCTGATTGGCTAGAATTTTTTAATATTCCTTTAACTTTTTTCGGTTCTTGTGGATCTTTAAAAGTAGATGGTCTTTTATTAGATGGAATCAATTGTGGAGGAGCCATTCTTTCCATTCTTGACTTCTTAGCTAATTCAGTATTTTCTTTATGTGATTTAGAATTTAAATGTACAGGCCACATTGCTTCATTCCGAACCACTGTCTTGCAAATAAGACAAACAAGCTGATCTAATTGGTTATACGTGTTTTAGAAGTTAAAGAAATTATAATTTTTATTTTATATAGTTATTAATAATAAAATTTGTGATATGTACTACATAGTCAGTAAAATCAGTGTGAAGAGTAAGTGAACAGTAATGTATAAAATATACTTTATAAGACATTAAAAGAGAGCTAATTACATGGTTGCACCGCAACAATAACTCTATAAAGAAAAAAAAAAAAAAGAAAAAAAAAGAGAGCTGATATATAATTGTGTATAAATATAACTGAAATATTGAAGTAATAAAAGAATTTTATTAATTTTCTTAATTTTCTTTACAGCTATCAATAACAACACATTTCAGTTTATTAAATATTAACTTTGTAATAATATTCACTTATTCACTTCTTTAACTCAATATAGTGCAATATTTGTAATTAAAACATATATAAAAAGGATATCTTGCAAGCGGAGAATCTATCTTCTTTATCGTACTGTGTTTCTTTTTTGCTTCCATCATAGCTCTTCTAAGCTCTTCTTTACTTATCTTCTTTTTCGTGGCCATTTTTGAAATTTTTATTTTATATTTTTATATAAATATAAATTTAATACAAATTATTCGTTTACTGCACTTTTGAAGTACCAATTTTTAAGGTTATACTAGTCGACAAAGTAGACAGCATTAGACAGCAACCACGAACCACGGCAGCAACAGAGATGAACAGGGAGATTTTAGAATTTCATTGCGCAGATGCGCTGCGCACGGTGACGGTCGTACATACAGGTCTGGAAACACCGGTGGTGGGGGTGACGCCGGCTGGAGGCAGGCAGCGCTAACTTGCTCCACTTTCTCCGGGGACGTTAGCAATCTCCTTATAATCTCTGCCTGCCATCATCTTATGCCATCGCTTACATCATCATTGTTGCCAATTTGATGATAATATAAATACTTGGTTTAAAAAATGTTAGCGAAATAACTTTTAATATTTATTTAAATAAAAATTATTTAATAAATATATCCTTTTTAAATATTAAAAGATTTTACTATTACTTAAAATATATTTTTTTATAAGAAAAATATAATAGAAATTACGACGTGGATACGCAAAGTCATTTCATATTTTATTTTGATAAAGTTTGATTTTGTTTTAAAAACGAACAGTTGTAACCTTCAAATGATCAATTGATATAAGTACTTCACTTCATAGAAAATTCTTCAAATCTCGACAGTTGTGTAAAATTTTAGTGCAAATAAAAAAGAATGGCAAACTATAGTCAATCAGCGAAAAAGCGAAAAGCAGAAACAGAACCTGATGAAAAATTAAGTAGAAGTGAACTATTAGCACTTATGAAGTGTACAAATTTTGCTGCTATAAAACATAGTCGACAGAGACGATCTAACAAAGAGCAAACACCATATATAAACCACCCCATAGGTATTTTTTATAAAAATTTAAATGAATCAATTTATTTTAATGAATCAATTTATCTGTTCAGTTTAGCTATTTTATAATAATTTTAAATTTAGGCATTTTAAACTTGATATTAGAGGTTAATGAAATAATTTTCTTTATTAATTTAATTTTCAGGAGTTGCAAGTATTTTATTAGAAGAAGGAAAAATATATGATAGAGAGATAATAATGGCTGCTTTGCTGCATGATACAGTAGAAGATACAGAAACAACTTTTGATGAAATAGAAGAACACTTTGGAAAAAGAATTAGAAAAATAGTTGAAGAAGTAACGGATGATAAAAGTTTACCCAAATTGGAAAGAAAACGTTTACAAATTGAACATGCACCAAAAAGCAGTTATGAAGCAAAAGTAATTAAGCTTGCTGACAAACTTTATAATTTGAGAGATATGGAAAAAGAAACTCCTGTAGGTTGGACAACAGAAAGAGTTGATGAATATTTTAAGGTATTTTATGTTAGTTTATTTGATTACATGTCTAAAAGACAAAGCTAAATAATTTAATTTTTTTCATAATTGTTGCTTTTCAAAATTGTGCACTTTTTTTTATGTTTTCGTAGTCTTTTTTCATATAAGTATACTTATGAGTTAAAATTTGGTTTAAGCTATAAAATAAGCACAATGACTTGATTTCGTATACCTTTCTACTGATTATTTTAAATGTTAGACACATTTTTTTCTTAAAAAAGTTTTTCTCAACTTTATTCTTCAAAAAATAATATTTAGAAACTTGTATTATCTAATCTAAATATTTTAATTAATTTTAAAAATTATTTTACCAGTGGGCAGCATCTGTTGTTGATGGACTGAGAGGCACCAATACAAAATTAGAAAAATTATTAGACAAAATATTTGAAAATCATGCTTTGAAAAAAGCAAAAACTGAGGAAAATTCATAAACAAGTTTGATAATAATGAGTTAAATAATTTAAAAGTCATAAAAATCAATTGTAAAAAGTGTATATAAAATTTATTGTATATAAAATATAAAGTAACAAAATATCTTAACAATATAAAATGATAATTATAATAATTATAATTAAGTTTGATGTTTTTCATAGAAAGACTTCATATAATTAGCCAATGTTTGTGCCTCTTCTAGTGTTACAGCATTGTAAAGTGAAGCTCTAATACCTCCTACTGAACGGTGGCCCTTAAGTTGCAACATATTTAAAGCAATTGCTCCAGTTAAAAATTCACTTTCAAGTTTTTCGTCGTTTTTTATTCTAAAAGGAATGTTCATTCTACTGCGGCAATTTTCTTTTACTGGGCAGATGTAAAAACCATTTGATTGATTTATAACGTCATAAATTAACTTGCTTTTTTTGTTAGCAAGCTCTTGCATGCCTTCCACTCCGCCATTCCTTTTAATCCATTCAAAAACACGTCCAACGAAATAAATTCTAAAAAAGTTATTTTTTTAATACTTTTTATAATTTTATGCATTTATTCTTTATAATTTTTTATATTACTCACTGGAAAACTGGTGGTGTATTATGAATTGAGTTATCCGCTGCAACTACGGCAAAATCAAAGATCGACGGACAATTCGGCAAAGCCGTACCAATGAAATCGTTTCGAACAATAACAATTGTTACGCCTGATGGTCCAACATTTTTTTGTGCACCAGCGAAAATCAATGCAAACTAAAAAGTAATAATTTGTATAAATATTTTATACAGTAAAAAATCTTTTCCATAGTTTAGAAATTATTAAAGTCTTTACTTTGGAAACATCTATTGGTTTTGAAACAAAATTGGACGACATGTCCGCTACTAAAGGAACTCCTTTTGTATCTGGAACATCGTGGAATTCAATACCTGAAAAAATTTAAAATCCGTTGTGTATTAAAGATTAAATCTTTATTACTAATAAATAAAATTTAAACTCTTAAAGTAGATTAAAATGTATTTCTTAAATCAATAAATTTGTTTACATTTCTACAAATTAACCAGTACTTTTATATGAAACAGTTAAACATGAAAAAGTAAACATTAGAGGAAAATACTTGAAAAAATTAAAGTCTTACCGTGGACTGTTTCATTATCACAATAATAAACGTAAGATGCATTTGGATCGAGATTCCACGTTGATTTATCTGGGATTTCTGTATATTTTGACGTCTTAGGCAAAACAAGATTTACCTTGCCGTATTTAGCAGCTTCTTTCGCTGCTTTAGAAGACCACGCTCCTAAAATAATAAAAAAATAGTTGTTCGTTAATCGCTTTTTGAAACAGTTTTCGTATATTTGTAATTGTTAAACTAACCAGTAACAATGTAATCTGCTGTTCCTTTTAACATCATGTTGAGAGGTACAGCTGAGAATAATCCAGTTCCACCGCCTTGTAGAAACATAATTTTGTAATTATCCGGAATTTTGCTGCAAGGTCAGTTCAGTTAAAATTTATTTGAAGCTTTCAAATAAAACAAAATCTATTCGTTACATTTATATTAATTGTAAAATCAAAACGATTTTTATAAAATTATTTTTTCTCTAAAGACAATTTAATTTTGAATAGATTTAAAATAATTCAAAACTGAAAGTACTTACAGCAATTCAGTAAGTCGTGCTTGTGCATTTTCAACAATTTTTTTAAAATCGTTAGATCGATGACTCATTTCAAGAATACTGACTTTTGTATTGGCATATGCCAATAATTCATCTTGTACTTCTTTCAATACCTTAAAAAATAATTATTGAAGTTAGTACTAAAAAACTTAAAAATGGTATCGAATGGTATATGAAGATATCGGTATGTTAATAATCATTAAGAAGAGATTAATCGAATAAAAAATCGGTAAATTTAATGTGTTAATTATTTTCTCTTATATATAGAAGACATTAAATTATTCTTGCGTATAAAAGTAAATAATTTTCTTATAGTTCTCTTCGTTTTTTATGACAAATTTGGTGAGAACACATTTATTTTTTCGCTGAGCAATGCTATTACCGATAATTTGATACTCGGTTTTAAACTTAAATTTTTTTGTTAAAAATTTATAAAAAGTAAGAAATGTTTCACAGATTTGAAATTAGTAAATGATTTTTAAAAAATTTTGCACAACTTTTGCTAAATAAGTAAAATTTGCATTTAATCAATTTAATATTAATTTCATGTTTGTTTATCTAAGTCATAAGATAATTCTAAATAGTTTTTATTAAATATTTCGTCAGGAAAAGTATTTCTAATGAAAAGATAAGCTTCAACAAGGTTTAATTAGATTATATTAGGCAATGCGATTGCGGAGAGTCCGTAATAGTAAACTATCAATCAAATAATATAATCTATATATCTATATTCTAAATTAAGTAGCTTCAATGAAATAATAAATTAATAAATTTTTCATTTATAGGTAGCTTTCAAAAATAATTTAGTTTCGATTAAAAGATATTAAACTTTTTCAAACTACTTGTAAAAATTGACACCCATCGATGTAAAGCCCAAAATAAATATTACTAGCCCAATAATAAAAGTAACACATGAACTGCCCAAATTACCTCCAGGGGAAGTTTTCCAGGGCCAGCGCCAAAGTTGATGGCTCTTTCCACATCTTTTCCACTCATGTTTGCTGGCGTGGCTGCTGGTTCTCCTTCTAACGAAAGACTGCAGAGCAGCGATTATCGTCGTCTCGGCGTGGCGCGGTGCTGCCGACTCTCTTTCCCTCCTCGACCGTCGCTATACACGCGCAAGGCAATATTCTTATCTGGAAAACGGCCGCTTTCCAACTACTGCCGATGATGTGGAATCAGGTCTTATCTTTCACGCTTTGCACCCCGCGAAGAATGACGAAATTTTGTTGACAAAAAAATTCGTAGGAGTACGAAAAGTTTGCCGTGGGAAAATACTGACTTGCGCTTGATGTGGTTTAATTTACAAAGTCAGTTCTTGGCGGCGGCGGCAACAACTCACGCGCCGATCAGTGGTCGGACCGGTTCTTGTGCCGAGGAATGTAATGATAGTGCTGCGGGCCTGCATGATACCACGTGGCTTTTAGTGACGCGTATAAGCTAGTAACTTTTTGGAGCTTGCTTTCTTTCAGTGAAACCTCAAGCTATTAGCTACTGTAATGATAAATGTTATTAGAATGTGGAAAAATATATTTTCGAAAATGCCGATGATTGTAACTTGACCCGATGGACGTTGATTTTAACCAAAATCTTGAATGTCGGTAATTTATTAAGAATCTATTTAATCAGAGAATTATTTTTTGCTTTGACTAATGCAGCATCAAAAATATTCTTATAAGCTAAATTTTAAATATATAATATAAAGTTAAGTAAAAGGAGAATCTTTACATTTATCAATTTATAAAACTTCGATAAATAAATATTATTGAATTTATAGTTTAATTTTAGTATAACATCATTTGAATTTAAAATAATAATTTGAATTCTAAGTTTGAACGCAATATTTGAACAGAAACTCGGATGGTAGCATATAACATATTTGAATACTTCGTGCTGAAAAATAAGATAATTTATTAATTAATAAATTTATTTTCTAAAGTTGATAATAATTTGTCGTAAGAAGGGGGGTATTAGTTTAAGTTTCAAGATATTATATTGTGTGTACAATGTGTTATATAGTAAAAAATTCTAAACTATCATTACGTGACGGTGTTTATTGTGCTCTATTGTATTATGTCTGCAGTAGAAAGTTATCGCAATAAGTGCAAAATTTTATGCTGTTACGCGTTTCAGCTGGCATAAGTAAAATTACTTATTTTGACTAAAAAAAGAAACTTGAAACATAGTTATTTACCTGTAGTTGAAACTCACTAATTTTCAATTAACCGTGTTATTAATACTTCAATATTTTACTTCTTTTACAAATTTATCAAGTATGAATATAATTCGCGAAAAAATTTGCTGTCTAATATCAACAAATACTTTGCGCAATGAGAGACACTGCTCAGATAATTTTTGCAGCTTACTTATCCCCCGCGATGCTTTATCTTTCATTAAATGATTATAACATGACAATTGACCCTGCAGTTAGTCTAAAGACGTATATATAGATCTTAATGACTTGTAACTGTCAACAACGTAAAATTTATCTTTATAAATATGATCTAATCAATTGGCGCTTAATTATTTCTTTTAATTTAAGTTTATTAGTTGCAGTATTTTCGATTCACTTCAATAATTATATTTATTTAGTATAAGAAAAATTGAAAAATTTTTGCGATGAATTAAAATTAAAGGAAAACTTTGGATAAGTATGCTTAACTAATGCGAGCTTAGTCGCGCTCGGTCGTGCGTATTTGTGTACAAGCACAAAGTGTCTTATTTATGTTACTATTGACAATTGTCAAATATGAGTGTTGGGGAAAGGTACAATGAGTTTAAAGTGGCGTAAATGACAATAGATGGATAATAGTTATCCATCCCTAGCCCTTCCTCCAGAAGATTGAGGGGGCGAATAAATGGGAACCCTGGCTTGATTTACCTGATGGACAAAACAAGTTCAGTCAAACTCGCGTAAGACCTATTGAAGAATCAACTATCCGTGATAGGGATGAGATAAGGAGCGGGCTGACTACGGAAAAGGGCCCCTTTTTATTTCTATTATTGAAATTTGTGCGTATTTTTACTCATCATTAATAATGATGTGAATAACATTTTAAATGATTAATTTATTAGTAATTTATTTTAACAAATTTTTATCCATTGAAATGGATTAAAATTTGTTATAAAATCTTATTGTTTTATGTCTAAAAAATATTGTGCCAGTTCAAAAATTCGCGGGTCTTTATATGTTAAAATATATCACTTCATTATCATTAATTGTTTTTTCAGTTCACCGATTAAGCAGTCGATGGTAATTGACGAACCGATGTATAATAGGAAAGAAATCGTTTTTACCACTTCTCGATCTGTGGATGTTCACAATTATTGCTGCAGCGTTTGAACTGAAATGCGGAAGATGAATATATAAATATTTGAAATTGAGCAATAATCACCGTGCTCAAAAAGAAAAAGTAAAGATTGCGGAAAAAATTATTAGAGGTATTGTTTATTTTAAAATCGTAATTTTTAGAATATATAAACGATTAAGTATAAATTACATTCTTTGCTAAAATATTAAATTTCGACACTTTTATCAATGTAAGTAATATAAGTAAATAGGTCAATTACAGCAGTCAAATGCAGCTTATAAATCAAGTAGATGCAATGTAACGGTTCAAAGAAAACGAAAGAACAAAGCTCCATGTCTTTTTGATGAATTTTTTCAGATCATTTGCTTCAAGTTTATCATTGTGAAGAGCAAATCGTACGACGGTCAGCATCTTCCGCGATGCTGCTTCAGCGTGCAAATGTATTACGTCAGGGTCAGATAACGTACGGACGTAGAAGAAGCTGACAAAAATGAATCACGCCATAATGATGATTAAGTAATCTTTTAAACATTCTTTCATCTTTACAGCTGAGTTAGACTAATTGTTGCAGAATTGTTAAATAATGTCCTTTTTATAAAATTGCAGGAAATTGTATTCTAAAAACTTATATATTTATACTGATGCTAAAATTGATAATCAAATTTAATTAGCGATTAAAAAATTCAGGTATATATATAACATTAAAGTTTATAATAATGTGTGTCAATTAATGTTTAGAAAGTACCAGTTAAATTCCGGCGCGCATCGCGCGCCGACATTCGCATTTCTTTACTCAATTTTTTTTATAAATTCGATAGAATCAAGCGATAATTCGATATTTTATCTTCTTAGGTCAAATTACGTGCCAGAAATAAAGAAATTAAGAGTGAACGCTAATCGACACGTGGAGGGAAAAAAAGAATTCATATCTTCGCGCCGCCTCTTATCGGCCAATGAACGAGTTGAAAAAATGCACCCGTTACTTACGACTTATCGATTAACTTAGATGGCGCACCTCGACAATTCAAGATTTATCAGAGCCGTAACAATTAACGCCTAAGCACCTTTATACGTTATATCACTGTGTTTTGAAAATTAAAACGTGACAGCGATTAATTTGCATTCCATTCGCAGTTTTTTAAACAAAGGCACGTAATTTTATTTTATAATTTTTCAGGCCTCATTCTTTCTAACGTCTAATGCAACGATTCGCAGGAAGGAGGCACTGCCATCGACGTGCACGGTCTTGAATTTGCTTTCCGCCGTGACCTTCCGCGTCCTCAAACGTCAGTCAGCAGCAAACCGCAGATCCGAGAAGAGCTTTTTCCGATCGATTTCTACGTTCTCCCGAGAAACTTCAACTTTCATAAGGTAAAACAAGCTGAAGTAACTTAATTCAAACTTCTCTGGGAAGCGCTTTCGGTTCACCGTGAATGTCCTCGCGAAATTTACTATTATTGTTGATAAATCATCGTGTCGCGAATGAAAATTGGCACGAATTCTAGGAGAGACGTTTCGTCGTGTACAATAACGGGACAGTCGTCGTAACCTTGAAATCCTTCGTCCGGCTTTAACAGTTCCCGTGGAGGTAAAATGAGACAATTCTTGCCTTTGTACGCAAATAACTTGGTGGTTTCTCGCTTTCATGAAGCTTCACTTCAGAATTAGCAATGTAAAATTTTGGACCCGGAATTAATATTATTCCATGATGCCGCAAGTGTCGGCCATTGTCATATTGTGTAACTTGTTATAGGATAGGTAATCGAATGTTACATTCGACTTTTGGAACATTTTTTTAAGGTTAAATACAGTGTTCGAATTCAATTTGCAGTCTCCTTGAACATTAAAACATTTATATACTACATTTTCATAATTAACACATTGATATTAGTGTAATTTTATAAAATTATATAAAATTTATTATAATAAAAAAAATTACTTGTAAAAACATGATAAATAATTTGTTTTTCTCAAAATTGCTTTAAATAATCCGGTCAATCATTCATAACTATTTCGTTTCCGCATTGCGAAGAAGTACAATGTCGCTTAATTCATCAAATCATTGTATAACTGTATGAATATTCAATTCCTAAATCATTATCTTGATAAAATGAACACTCTAATTCAATTATAACAATGCTATACAGTTCTTACGTTATATACAAAATAGTTACGAAAAATTCTATAATCTTTAGAGGTTATGCCGTACCTAACGCATTCTGCAACATATAAACCAAACTCTATAAATCGTGCCAAAAGTTCGATATTTAATCAAATTAACAAGTTACATTGAACAGCATAAATAACTCATCGATTCAAGGCTTGCGCGTGAAAGTAATGATCGAAAACCAAACGGAAAGTGCCATAGAAATATACCGGCTTCAGATCATGACGGAAGCGAGTGATAAAAACACAATAGCCACGCGCGGGCGATTTTCTGTTCACGGCTCGAGCACACGCCGAGAAGCGGAGAGGAACGATACAGCGTGATAAAGCTGATAAAACAAGTGTATACGAGATACACGCGCGGATTGCCGAAAGCGCAAACGATCTCACGGTGGACACGTGAACAGTCACGTTTTCGTCTACCTATTTCGGCACGTGTCTGCGCATGCTCGCCAAAATCTTCGAAGCGGGCTCCCCGCGTCAGCTGCTGCCGCTGCTTTGACCTTCATTCCCTAATTGTCAGCCAATCTACTTAGCGAACTGCGCAAGGACTAAAATTACCCTTATTTAGGTGCTATTCTTTCGCTTTAGACGGAACACTTTCAATGTTTCTATTTGCTCAAAATTGATTTAAAAGGGGATGCAATAAAGTATATAGAATGTTTTTATACATAAATAATTTTCTGTAGTTAAAAATAAATATTCAAATATTTTATAATTATTATATAATATATCATACGTGCAGTGTAAAAATTATAATGTACGATATATTTAAGAACGTTCACATGATAAACGATAAATGCAATTTATTCGAATTGTTGTGAAAAAACTCTTTATGATTTTATGTAATATATAGAATAATATACGACCATTTTTATCATAGCTTCCGCTACTCATGTTCGAGAAATAGTTGAACAAGGATCAGATTTTCAGAGATTTTGCATCTGACGGAAAGTCAGGCGAGATTTGGCAACCACTGTAGCGAGTGAACGTCCTTAATAATCCATCGTAGATGTGTACCTTTGTAAGATAAAAATGATAATTTCCTGATTAAATCACTTGTCAAAATCGAGCCAGACTGATTGAAATATGGTATAATAAACAGTACATTTTTGCGGCTATTCGAAAGTAATATTAACTTATGATTTTTAAAATATCATTGTTTATTTTACGCACCGATGTAAAGATATAGATATGTACACTCTGAATTATTGTCTGATTCATAAAAGTAAATTTCCCCACAAAATCATACGCACAGATAAAGAATTGCACCTAAATTTGTGTTCGATGACGAGTTCGACAACTTGGAATTGTAGTGTAATCAAAAGCGGAAAATTAGTCACAAATTGATAAACGTTGCAGACGCTATCGCCAGACGTCGACCTGTTTAATCGCTTCAACATTCTGAAGAATTGATTCGAAACAAATTATTTTTACATTGTGTAAAATATGAAAACATCTGCACAATTTAAATTGTATTTTATTTGGATTACTTTTGCTTGGCAAAATCGCTTCTCTTCCCGAATACACATTAACTAAAAATACTAAAATGTTTAGCAGCAGCTTTCTAAATAAAGAATTTAGTCAAATCATAATAAAATATTTAAATTTATCATTGCAAAGATTTTTTTTAACATTTTTTATTTCTCATGTTATGGTTTGATGAAGTGCCTTATTTTTATTCCTTTTCACTCTAAATCATTTCACTCTTAAATAACAATCGCATAAAACATTTCGCTTCCTCAAAAAAAACTCGTACAAATCATATTTGGAATACAAATCTTTATAAACATTAATGCAAGGTGATCCGCATTCAAAGTGTTCACTCTGCAATGAAATCATTTCGATTAAATACAATGTAAATTTAAAATGGAATTTAGCAATATCCTTCGAAAGGAATTTAACAGCGTATTTTACTGCAATTTTCTGGTCTCATTTTTACGACCGCACTGAAGTCAGTCGGCAGAAAAATATTCCATTTAGTCGAAGGTAGTCGCGCGCGGAACATCGACGCACATTTCCAATGCGTCTGCTGATTGTGTTTTACTTCTATCGCTAACTTCTGCTTAAAAGTGTGAAAAGAATTGGTTAATTGTACAATAGTAGAAAATAGAAAATTTAAGGACACGTATATTATTAAATATTTATAGACATTTAAGCTTAGTGATATCAAAGTGGTCGTGTAAGAAGAGTTAAGTAGGTTATTCCGAGCTGCAAAATTAAAAACAATTTATTTGCATAATTTATTTTACTGACAATCTTGTCGCCGCGCGACGTAAATATTTATAAAATTTTATTTGGTAAACAGTTACTTATTATGTATTAATTGTACGGTCAGTAAAATGCTTATGTAATGCAATGTTTCATATCACAAAGGACCAGTGGAATAATTCGCGTGGATTGAGGAGTAAGAAATAGAATCCGTTCTATTTTGCAAATGCTTAAAATCTGCTGCTGCCGTAACATTAAGATTTGAAGTATAGTTGTAAACATCTCCGTTAAAAAAGTTAACTTCAATAATAGAATTTAGTGTTAATTAAAGTTTTATAATATTAAAAGCAGTGCGTTGTGATTTCAATCAAGATACTTTTATCAGTTATCAATTTGCAATACATTTACGCGGGGAGCTTCAGGAATTAAATTCATGAATATTCCTATTAATTTCGTCATAGCTTGTCTATTTAAAATTTAAATTCAAATTTAAATTCAAATTTTCCAGAGCGCTTGTAAAAGGTTAAATTTCCGCGATATCAATTTAATTCTCATACACAAACCAATTTCAAATAAAACAATCGAGCAGCCAGTCGCAGAACAGTCGCGATTGCCCAACAAAAGAAAGTCCCAAGGTTTCGCCCGTGAAAAGCCCTTCTTGCGCTTGGCAGAAATGCTCGCTTGGTTACCGTCGTTGAGCAATCGGCGGTCGGGCCGGGGAGTAGGGCGCCTCCTCCCGAGTAACGAGATTTCCACTGGTCCCGCGGGATAATAGTACGCCGGCGGCCGAATGCGGCTGGCGCTACTCTTGCGAGTCGCTCGCCGCCGGATTTTACCGGAACGACAAAACGCTCCCAAGGACCTGAACTCACTAATCCGTGTCTGTTTCCCTTTATTTAAGCAGCCCGGCAAAATGGTCTGGTCAACCAAGGACGATCAGGTACTTTATGCAATGAGTGCACACAATAAGCCCGCCTCTCTGTCTCTCTCTCTCTCTCTCTATCTCCCCGTGAAAGCTCCACTTCTTTTTTTATTTTCGCTAGTTTTTTAATTTCTTTTAGCCCTTCCTCTCAATTTTTATTTTCTCCTGTTTTCACGGATTTTGTTTTATCGTGATTTTAGTTGACTGCCCTATAATATCAGACGACTATTATTTTCTTCACTTTCCTCTGCGTTACGTAACTGATATTCTAGTAGCAGCTTTTTTAGTTTTAGACTTAGGTTAAAACCACTTTTTTTTTTAAATAGTTTATTATATGTGTGTTAGATACCGTTATTTTTAGTTTGCGATTTGTGTGAAGTTTACCAGCCCAACCTATCCTCCTTTTTTTTGTTGAATTTCGTAGCAAGTTTTATTTTTTACGTTCAATAGTGTCATCCTCTCTATACACATAGGCACCGGACTGCAATGCTGCAACTTGTAACGCATTTGCCTATTTTTTATTTAAAATTTTGATTTTTTTGCAGAAAAATGCAAAGTACATGGAATTATCTTCATTTGTCATTAAAGTTTGGCGTGGGCTTAGCATCTTCGTAGGTCATGCTACACTAATTTTATTTCTTCGGATTTCTTCATATAAAGAAGAGTTTTGTGGAACTCTTGACTGTCGAATTATTAACAATAACATGCGTTTATGTCAATTACGAATCTTTTTTTTTTTTTTTTAAGTGTAAAACCGTCAATCCGTTTCGCAGAAAAACGAAGCTTTCGCCGCGGAGGTAGTTTTTTTTTTTAACCGATAAAATAAACGGCCGGCAAAATTTGGCCCTCGAAACAACAGTTTTTTTACCCGTATTTTTGCCGCGGCGGAAAATAACGGAGCCGGCACTTTCCTTAATGCGCGAGCCCGATCGAGACTCTGCAGAGAGCATCAGGAATAGTCGATGGAGGAACGCTCAGCTGTGCGGCTACGACCCCGACTATTTTTGAAGCGACATGCGTCGTACAGTCCACGTGTCAGGATCGTAACGAAACACCGGGGAGCCGGGCACTCGGAAATTTACGGAGAATATGCTTTTCGACGAAAAATTAAAAAAAAAAAAGAAAAAAAAAACGATTTATTTACAGTTTCTTACAGAATTACAAAAATTTGGCTACCGAAAACTCCGTATTATCTAACGTAATGAAATTATTATCCAACAAGTGTAATCTTAGTTTGTTAAATTTATGTACTTAATTATCTCTGCCTAATAAATTAGCCGGCCAGTGCATGAGGCTTTGATTTTGATTAATTTCTGCTTTGAATTTTATTTCTCTAACTCTTTTTCTTAGATAAGTAGATACAAGCTTTCAATAGTGCATGATAATGTAGCGAGCAATTAACACAATTATCCGTTTATTGTTATCGTTTTAGTTTTGTAAAGAAAATACATTGTATATCATCACTGCTCGCATTATCAGCGACATGAGAGACAATCAATGTCGCTCGGAAATATCGAGGAGTGACGTAGCCACTTACGAAAATGTGTATCTTGCGAACTAAGAGTGCAAGGTCACTCTTGTTTTCTATGATTACATATTCTTCTCAGTGTAGGAAGTATGTTGACCGGAATTTTTTTTTTTTTTTTTATTTATTCAACGGCTTCTCAATCTCTTGCGAGATTATATAGCCCGGTCGGAATTTGATACGTTAACTTTTGCTCCGCTTAAAATAAATTGTAAGATTAAGTTGTAAAAACTTCTGGAAAATTACGTAAGAAAGTTTTAGTCCGGACAAAATGTTTTGCTTCAGTAAATACTCAAAGCCGTCAGATAACTCCTTTTTACTATTGTTTAAAAATAGAAAATCCATAAACCTTATTTGCTGGTGAAAAGAAAAAACAAAGCTACGAGTGCTAAAGGTCGCAGAATAAGTAATAACGTAATAAGTTCTTGTATACCTACGAAACGCGTAGTAAATCAATTGTTCAAAGTACGATTCCCACTGGAAACAAGAGCGTTTAAATAAATTATTATCGTAAATTTCGCAAAAAAACCGCTATCGGCCTCTCTCGAGCAAAAAAAGCGGAGCAAAAAAGCGCGGTCACTGTACTACCTACAAGGGGGGCCTATATAAATGTGTTGAGCACGAGACAGTGCATCATTCGCCGACATCATGTTGATCCTCTCTCAACCCGTTTCGCAGATGGCTGGCAAGCCGAACTTCAACGCCCAGACGGCGGTGAACTATCTGGATCACCTGTGCGCCCTGGACATCAAGTCGCACACGATGTACACGCGCCTGACCGGCATCATCTGCACCATCGGACCGGCCTCCGGTTCCGTCGAGATGCTGGAGAAGATGATCGAGACCGGCATGAACGTCGCTCGTCTCAACTTCAGCCACGGCTCGCACGAGTATCACGCGGGGACGATCGCCAACGTCAGACAGGCCGTGAAGAACCTCACCGAGAAGAATGGCGTCTCGGTACCGGTCGCCATTGCCCTCGACACCAAGGGGCCGGAAATCAGAACTGGTCTGCTCGAAGGGGTGAGTTTTTTTTTGTCTCGTATTCAATTGCTTTGGGATTTTATGTTTGAATTTGAGAAACTGACGTGGATCGAATTTTTAGGGCGGTTCTGCTGAAGTGGAGTTGAAGAGAGGACAGACTTTCAAACTGTCTACCGATAAGGCTTATAATGAGAAAGGCAACGACGATACCGTCTACGTAGATTATGAAAACATTACCAAAGTTCTGGAGGTCGGAAACAGAGTCTACGTTGATGACGGTTTAATCTCTCTTATCGTCACTGCTATTGGTAAGAGCCGTCAAAATAATATTACTTTAAAGAAGTCCGAATAAAACCTCTCTTCTAATTTTATTATTTTCTCATTTCAGGCTCCAACGTGGTTACGACAACCGTTGAAAACGGAGGAATACTTGGCTCCCGAAAGGGCTGCAACTTGCCTGGAGTATCGGTTGATCTGCCTGCCGTGTCCGAGAAAGACAAATCAGATTTGATTTTCGGCGTGGAGCAAGGAGTCGACGTGATCTTTGCTTCCTTCATCCGCGATGCTAATGCTCTGACCGAGATTCGCAATATTCTCGGCGAGAAGGGCAAGCACATCAAGATCATTTCGAAGATTGAGAACCAGCAGGGTATGGCCAATCTCGATGAAATCATTGAAGCCTCCGACGGTATCATGGTTGCCCGTGGTGATCTTGGAATTGAGATTCCACCCGAAAAGGTATTCCTTGCGCAGAAGAGCATGATCGCCAGATGCAATAAGGTTGGAAAACCTGTCATCTGCGCTACTCAAATGTTGGAGTCCATGGTTAAGAAGCCTCGTGCCACGAGAGCCGAGTCTTCTGACGTAGCTAATGCCGTTTTGGATGGTGCTGACTGTGTCATGCTTTCTGGTGCGTTTTTAATCAATGATTAAACAATGTTACAACTAGCAATTATCAATAAATGTATTTTTAGGTGAAACTGCGAAAGGGGAGTATCCTCTGGAGTGTGTAAATACAATGGCTAATATTTGCAAGGAAGCTGAGGCAGCAATCTGGCAAAATCAGCTATTCTTTGATTTGACTTCTAAGGTTATACCCCCGATTGATGCGACTCATTCCCTGGCGATTGCAGCTGTTGAGGCTGCCTTCAAATGCCTTGCCAGTGCCATTATAGTTATCACTACAACTGGTCGGTCTGCGTTCTTGATCTCCAAGTACAGACCTCGATGCCCAGTTATTACTGTCACAAGGTACAATCAGGTAGCACGACAAGCGCATCTTTACAGAGGTCTTCTTCCTCTTCATTATACAGGTAAAATATAATGCATTTCAGTAGAAAAAATAATTTATTTAAATTTTGTAAAATATACACTATTTTAATATCATTTCGTATGCTTCTTAATAAATATTGCTACAGTTACTCACTCTTAAATTTTAGATGATAATATCTGTAATAAATTTTCAGACGCAGCATTACCTGACTGGATAAAAGACATTGACGTCCGAGTACAGTTTGGCATTAAGTTTGGCAAAGTTCGTGGATTCATTAAGTCTGGAGATTCTGTTATCGTCGTTACTGGCTGGAAGCAGGGAGCAGGATTCACGAATACTTTACGCATTGTGTATGTAGTTCACGAGTTTGATGTAGATCAAGCACGTCATGTAGCTAGCGATACTGACTCCTATGAAGACATTTACTAATAATATAATTTTATACATTAGGAATAAGTTTTAAATAAGATTTGATATAATATAATAATAAATTAATTAATTTAAAAATAAGTTTTTTCACGAGAAATAAATAATATTCAACGTATAACAGATTAGAAAATTTTGATTCTGTTAAATTTTAAGCACAATTTGTAAAAATTAGTTATAAATTTAATTTCTAGAAAAGTGGCTTTATAGTATCCCTGCATGCATTTTCTTGTTACTTTTAAAATAAGAAGAAATTAAACTATTCGTTAGTGTGTTTGTAGCTGTTCTAAGTAAAGTTATTATCCGTAATATATTATTTTGTACTTATTAAAGTATGAATTTTTTTTGTTTTTAGGTCTGTCGAGTGAATCAACATCAGAATTTCTGGTGTAGAAATGTACACAAATCCTGTGGATAGATGTATTAAAAATTCAATAAAGTAAGATCAGCCAGTTCCACAACGTTTCGATATGTGCTTAGTTGTATGTCATCGTTCATGCGTAATTAATATTATGTATGTATAAAATAAGTTTTGTTTCGTCGGCTAGTCTTTTTTCAATGCTGTGCTTCGCCTACGTTTTAGATTTGCAGTATTATTATTTAATTGGTTGACTGTACACATAGCACATAAAGAAACTAAAATCAAGAAGATAATTTTATCTTCAATAATGGTAATGTTCTTAAAACAAAATAAAAAAAAATTGGTTTTTTTTATTTTTTCTCATTTTGAAGTTGAATTTTTTAAAATTATTTTTAAATTATTTTTACATTTTTTTTAAGCTGTACTACAAAATTAAACGTGATTTGAATATTAAAAATTATTTAAACTAATAAGTTATAATTTTTAGTTTTTTTTTTAAATTAAAAACTAACCTTGTTATATTGATAATAAATACATTACCAAATATTTTACTTTTATATTTACTATTAATTACCTTTTCCTATTAACCGCAGCTTCCTTTACCTAAAACCTTAAAAAATTTATATTATAAATCAATTCTTTAAGAGGAGGTGTTTTTAAAATTATCAAATAAGCTAAAAAAAATGACAAGTTCAAATAAAACTATAGTAGTTTTAGTAAATAAGTAATATAAGATTATTTAAAATATGAAGTTCCGAAAGATAAAAGTGTTATAATTTGTTTTACCGAACTATGTTACCGACAGTATCGACTGATGGTCGGGACATGTTTGTACCTAAAAAATAAAATCAAAAGTTGGTGTGTAAAAATAAAATTATTTATTTGTAACTTTTATTATGGAAAAATGTAATACGTTTGTAGTGCGATGATTCATCTTTTCATTGAATTCTTGCAATTTTTTTGTTTCTGATATTGTATTCATTATGTAATATAATTCAGTTTGCGACGATAGCTTTAGTTTATTATGTTTCTGCTCTTAAATTTAAAAGCAGTAAAGCAGTTTTTGATGACAAAATTATGTTTGAGAAAATGTACCATTATATAATAGATGTAATATTTTAATGTAATGTAACTGATTAGATATAACAATATTGGTTACAATACCCTTATTTCAAAATGTAATATTTTGAAATCAGCAACTATTATACAGATGCATTATAAATTTAAAAAATCACTTTAATATAAAATTTTATAGTTATAAAAAAACTACTTCAATTCATATCTTTATAAAATTATTCAAAATTCAAAATCTTATTTTATTTACTAGGAAAAGATAATTAGAAGTAAAATATAAACATATATTTCGTCCTTGAATCAAATAATTTTTAAATAACATTATTCTTTTAAGAAACGACTACGAAGACTTTATAAAAATTAATTGTATGTAACGCAAATTACTGTTTTCGATTTTTTTTTTTAAATTTATCAATTTTTTAATAGAAGAAACTTGGAAATTTATCTAAATCTGTGATATCAAGTACTGATTTTTTTTTACTTTGTGAATCTACACTTGAAGAAATTCTGTTAAAAAAGTGTAAGTAAACTTTTTCTATAGATTATTATAGATATAGATTATTCATACTAACTATAAGAAAAAGTACCGTGTACGCCTACAACATTTTTTGGTATGCAAATTTTAAGATATTTTTAAATCTTGAATTTTTATTCGCATGCTAAGTTCGATTATGTAGTGCATCAGTCATAGGAAACCTGGTTTATTTCCGGAAGAAGTTTATAAGTCCAAGCCTGCGAAGTCGTAATGTTGGCATACAGGCCTTATAAATTGCTCCCACAATATTTCTTACTACGTAAAGCAATATTGCAAACCGAAAGAAGAATAGCAGCCTGTAACGAGAGCTATTTTTAAACGTAATTTTTAAAGTTATATAGTTTCGCAATGTTCTGTAATAAAAACAAATTATTATTGAATTTTCTTATTTTTAAAAATAATCTCGATCATATCATTTACGTTTTCTTTAATAAACAATGAAGTTTAAGCATTATAAAATTAAATAATATTTTCAGTTATTAATTTGGTGATTTAAATTTTTTTATTTCTCTAATAATCTTTGCAAAATTATCAATATCTTCGTGAAACTTTATCGTCAGATGATTGTATTGAACGAAAGGGATTCGATTCAATAAGGAAAGGATCGTAAGGGAATACTTGATCACAGATAGGAATAAAAGATTTTAGTATATTCAAAAGATATTATGTGAGAATTTGACATTCTTCAGACATATTCGTTTTTTTATACGAAAAAAATGTATTTGCAATGTTAATGTTTTTGGGGCAAACGGTTATTTACCTCTACATCAGACAGACATATGAAATAGTAACTAAATATTTAAATCTCTATAATATTTTTAAAAAATCACCACTCTTATTTGTAATACCGTTTTAATTTAAAAGTAAATTTTAATCAAAGTGAACGTCTCCTCACGCTAATGTTACACAAATCGGACCTTGCACAAAGTGCTTAAGATTAAAAGATAAATATTTTTCTACAAAACTAAAGTTTACAATATGAGAGTGTCAATAAACGTGCACATTTCTATATAGCCTTGTACCAGATGCTTTTGAAGCTTATGTCACGTACAAAGTTTACCGAGGATAACTTGGATGCACATGTGCATGTTTATTCTCCGCGTTGTCTGACTAAAGTTGGCACTTTCTACTTGACTTCTTTTTCGAATCAAAATAAGCAAGATTCAAATCGATCCTTCACAAATCTGTCGCTCGCGACAAAACAACTTAATATTAAGCCCTGAATGGAAGCATCAAGTCCCCCTCAGCCAGCTTTTCCCAAAACCAACTTCAGCGAAGCGATATTTCGAAAACGTTGCTTTCCATTACAAAAGCCTCGCGCGTCATGCATTCAGAGCTTATTTAGCCGAGCGTTCATTGTCGTCGGCGATTTACCTAATATCACGGAAGTGCCGTCATTAGCCCGCGTGGCTTTTAATTAAATCTACCCGGCGAACTGTAATCCGAAATCCGGCCGGGGTGGGGAGGGGGGGCTTTTTCGAAAAAGGCATATGTGCTTTTTCACGCTTCTGCTCCCGTTGCAGCGAATGAATCACCGGCCGGTAGTTGGGGACATATACACGCGGCATATGGGCGAGAGCACCTGAACAGGCGATCGTTCCGTTGTTATCGAAAGGCGCGTGAGCGAGCGTCGAGCGCGGCGAAACAAAGTTTGCAGATAGTCAATAGCGATCGGCGCGCGATTTTCCATCGAGGCCATGCCTTTTGCCTCTCCCGCGCGGGCACGCGCGTGTGTGTGTGTGTGTGCTCTTTGTCCGACGGCACGCGCGCCGGAATAAAACTCGGGACGCGGGCTCTCGCACGCCTGGGCTGGCTTCTTTTTTTTTTCGTTTTTTTTTTCGACCGCGCCGTCAAATATCGCTGATAACGGGCAACGATCGCGCCGAGCTGCAATTACAGATAAGAGGCCGGATTCTGACGGCGGCTTTGACGTTGGCGACTTCAAATATTGGTAAGTGTGCTGATTTTTGTCGCATTTCACTTGCTTATGAGGCGATAAGGGGTGAGTGTTTGTTTAAGGGTTTTAATGGTTTTCTGAATAAATTAAAACTAATGAATGGGAGGGTGATATTTCATAACGGGTAATTTGCGCGACTGTCGAGAGATGTGAATGCGCGCGATTATTATTATACCCGGAAAAGATAGCGATCCAATTCGCGCGTTGCATCGATCTATAATTAATGAAGTTCAAAAACTAGTACTTTGTTTGCATACAGTTTATCTTCATTTGTCTGCAGGGTTCATTATAGTAGAAAAACGTTTAACAACTGTATATAGAAAAATATTTTTGCATTTTTGTATTCTAAAAAATGTGTAATGTTTTTTTAGAAAATATATAAGTGTAAACTCATTTGTTATGGAGGGTAATGGGATTAGTTTTAGATGTAGCATTTACAGTCCTCCTGCACAAAGTGCGCAGAATCTTTCGTTTATTTGAAGAAAAATTATTACATTTGTAACAAATAAAATCAGTCCAGTACCTTCATAAAATAACAAGTAGCATCCTTACATCCAACGAGTAACATTTTTCAGTAGGGTTGTGCGTCATCGGAACGGTCAAATTTAATAAATATGTCCTACGCTTTTTCTTAGTTTTCTTATTTACCAATCCACTGCTTAAGTAAGTTTTGTGCTGCTCTCAGAAACAGTTTATACGAGAAATAACAATAGTATTGTTTTGGATAAAAACGTCAAAATATATACAACTTTATATAAACAATTTTATTAACATTTTCTGTATGTAATTTATTGTTTTGAACTTATCACAGTTCTCATGAAAGCAATTAAAATTACATAAATAATTGTAAAAACTATATTAGCATAAAAGTTGTTTATTAAAAAAGAAATAATTACAAACGAAGTAAATCCTAGACTTCAGCATTAAATCACAAATGATTAATTAGTTTTTAATACTTTGTTCTACTTTCATTCATAATTGCCTAAACTCCACACACTGGACAGTAAGTACTTGAAACTGAAAATTAAGAATCGATTTAGAAATAACGAGGCACCGGTGTCGTTGTACTTTCCGTATCTTCAATATGCTACTGTCATTAAAATTTCGTTTTCCAATCTCGGTTCAATTATCTAAATTGCCCGGAGTCCGGCGCATATATATACGAAAACTCGATCTTGACTATACGTTTTAGATACGCCACCCCCGTCGACCGCACGAAAATTCCTCCGACCGCAGGGCCGCAATTGTTCGCAGGCGCGCCTCCGAAGGATTTAATACTTTCGGCTCTCGCCTCTCGCAGATTAGCCTTCCGTTAAAAAGAACAGAGATACTAAACGCTCGAGTCGCCGCGTGATTGGAACTGATATCGCGTCGCTTCGTGTGTATGACGACATGCGTGACTACGGCGTACTCTTTCACGATTATCGATCTCTCGCCTGCCGATTCGCCGCGAGGACGACGGAGAGGGACAGCCGAGCGGGGAAGACTGAAACGTGGCCCGCCGGAAGATGGATATATCCTGCTATGATTTTTGTATATAGCTTCTTCTGCCTGCCTTCCGTGCTTATCATATATTTTTCCGTTCGCGAGAATCAAGACGAATCGAGCATCGAGTATTCAGAGATCGGGGCCTTTGAATTCGGGCACGTGAACGTCGACAAAGAGACATTTAAGACCCGTCATTAGTGGGCGAGAGGAACGAATGTGACGTATTGGCTAGGATTATTTCCGATTCGCCGCGCCGCGAGGATTTGCTCTCGCCGGACTGCGCGTGTTTAGCTTTATCTGGGCTGCTTTATCAACTCGGTTCAGCGAGGATACAATTTTCGATTTCTATTGAGCGACGTTGTGTTTCCGACGTAAACGGTTGAAATATCATAACATTGTTTCGGATATTGCATTTGGCGTGAAAATTACGGCGATTGCAGAAATTAATCAATGCAGCTGCGACGCCGACGTTGAGCTTCGCTTCTGCATCGGTCGATCTGAAGCTGTCTATTGAATTATTCGAAACCCTAATTATTACTTTCACCGAAAAATTTAGCGTATACACAAAAGTAAATACGATTTAAGTTTAATAAAACACTCGCGTCGCTGCGTCGGCCCGATAAAAATTAATTTCCCATCGGCAGCTGAAAGCAATATATTACTCCATGCGCAAATAATAAAAATTGTACTTACCGCCGCTGTCTCTCGTACCGTTTTTCTGGCTCGCAATAAATATCGGATTATCGTTCGGAGAAAGCGGCGGAAATTAATTCATTCGCAGAGCCCAGCCGATAGCCCCGAGTGATTTTTCGTGCGTGCTTTATAATAATCCGGCGCGGTGGCGCGGTTATTAATGCCCCCGTCGCTTCGCTCTCTCGAGGGGCTCGTGTTGATTTTGACATTAGCGTAGGCGGCTGACCGTCATTTTTATTCGCTCCGCGCATCTCTGCTCGCTTTAGATCAGCAGCGATGATCGTCTCCGCTTTCAAGTGGCGGTCTTTCGCGTAATGGTGTATATTGGGTAATGCGTCGCCGCACTTCAGTTTCATTCGATCATGGACGGCACTTGAAACTTGGGGGGGAGGGACGTTCGGATAAATATTTATTTTTTTTTGGGGGAGAGATTGGATTCGCAGCTCATTGGTAATTGAATATTCGTCGTTGGATATTTTGGGTTTGTTGTTAAAAAATACGCTGGATGTAAACGGCAAAGTCACGTCCGAGCTTTTTAATTTTATGCGGCGTCTCCGGGTGTTAACCTGTAAGTGTAAGTAAGGTACACTCATCATCCCTTGCACTCAAATTAAATTAATCTGCAGGCTAATTAAACGGTATTTGGGCTGACAACGATGTTGTCTGAATTACGTGATAAACGTGATGTTATGACTTTAATTTACATAAAATAGCGGCACGCATCTCGTGCATTTAGCTATTACGTATATGATGTATAACTCGAATGCGATCCGTGATGAATTAAATGCTTGATAAATTGCTCATATTAATTGACCAACATCAATTATGAGCGAAATAATGTTATAACTAAATAAATATAATGAATCGAAACCGCGATTACCAGTGATTAATATTTTAGTTCAATTCTATACGAATATCAATAATCAGATTTGAAAAACATTAGTTTAGAGTAAATTGATAAGCGTCTTGCTTACGAAAACATCTGTGCAGAAATACAAATTGATAATTAATTACAGAGTAATGGGCAAATCAATAGATATAGTAAATTTTTAATTGGAAAAAAGAGTTAAAACCAAGAATTAAATACAACTCTTCTTCAGCAATTAATATCAATCATCAAAATAACTTGTTCAAACATTGATTACGATATTGATTTCCAAATAGTCTAATTGTTTTCTCTATCGATAACTTTGGATGAAACCTCAAAATTATATCTCATTTTAATAATAAACGTGATCGTTATATTTACAACAATTTACAAACATTTATGTTTCGCTTCTTCGTGTTTCCAAGATTCCACTTACTTTATTAAAGTATACAAGCAAAACACACGGCAATGTTCTCGGTAATACTTAAAAAAAACTCGCGCCGATTTTATTTTCGCCGCGATTCAAAGAAACCCAGCGACGGAAATAAATTAATTCGTATATATATTTTTACCCCGCATCCTCCTCCCCATTTCTTTTGCTTGCGCTCAGCAAATGCGTGCTCGGATCAATTTCTGCCATAATTAATAAAGCCCACAGACTCCCGCGCGCCACACACACGCCACACACATCGAGGCCGATGATGGCCCGTGATTGATATTCCTCGGCGAATTCTTATCTCGGGGCCTTTTTATCTCAATGGCGCCTTAACAAGATGACTTGGTTATTCCCTCCGGCGGCGTGCGCAAGAGAAAGTTTTATTTTTAGCGCGCCCTTAGATGCACCGCGCCTCTCTCGGTACACGTCGCGCGCGCAAAATCGTTCCCCCCATTGGGATTCATGCGCCTGCCGCTTTAACTTTTTTCTCCGTCGGCCGTAGTTGACGCGAATTTTTCGAATTACGCCCTCGGAGCAGAAGTTCCGCAGCCTGGAAGAAGAAGAAGGGAACGGGGCAACTTTTTTTCCGAGCGGAGGAAACACCCGCGAAGAGAAGCGGCGGCGGACGGCCGATCGAGAGAGAGAGAGAGAGAGAGAGAGCCGCTATTAAATATACATTCGCCGACGGGGATTTTGCAATAATGTCTTTCCGAACTCAGTTTCGCGCCGAGTTTTAATCATGTTTTTTAACGAGCCGCGACCGCCAGCAATTTTTCCGCCTCTACGTTCCGTAGAGCGGATCAAAGAGTGTAATTAGAGATATCGGTACTATCGATTGATCTTTGTGTCTTTAATTAATAATGTTTAGGGTTACCGTCGCTGTAACATCGCCAGTGGGCGTTGTAAATATTAAAGGGATTTGTTAAAGAACTTGAAAAGTTATGCTGTTCTCGCGAAACCACGTAAAAGTAATTTATGGTTCTGAGTACCTAACGATTGATTTTTGTGTTTGTATAAGAAATTTTAAGCGTCGGCGTCACTAACAACATGTTTGAGTTGCGGTTTTTGTTGTAACTTTGGAATCTGTTATTAACGTAAAAATATGAAGGGAGATACGTCCATTTGGTCTGAGGCCCGATTTTTCAAAAGTTATGCGCTCTTTTAGCTAAGAAAAATGCACGTTCGTTCATCATCTGTATAATTTTACAACAAAGAATTGTAGAGCATTGTAATATTTGAACTGAAACAAAATTTAAAAGTTTAAAAGTTATATATTTGCAAAAACTATTTACAATAAAAATCGCATAAAAATTCTGAAAAATTTCATCGATGCAAATTTTCAACTTTCTGAAGATGATCTTAGATTTTTAATATAAATCAAGTTTTCATTAAATAATTACACACTGATCGATTTTTTTTTATATTAAGAACTGTGTAACAAGTATTTTTCTTCTTTCTTTTGTGCGTTTATATAGATTTATCGGAATAATTGCAATATGACGGTTTCATGTTTACGGCTCTTTCTAATTTTCAATGTAGCAAATGAAAACATGCATTTCCAATACGGCTCTCACGTTGGCATTTTATTAATCCTGAACTGCGTCAGACGTATACACCAAAAATATAATAAACGGAATTATCCACGTGAAAACAGATTATAAAACACCTGACATAATTACCTTACCTTTCGTAAATTATTCTTTCCAAAAAGATGAAATTTTATGCACAGTTAAGATGCTTATGTTGGCAGCTAATATATCCTTTCGTTATGAGGATTGGGATAAAAAATGCTGTCGGCACTGCTTATATCAATGTATTTTATCAATATATTTTCTTAATTAATAAATACAATCTTTTACCTGCCTTATAGCCCTCTTCGGGTTAAATCTACCGTGAAATTAATTTCTAAATAAAATCTTAATATGATGTTACATGATGATCTTATATAACATTGAAGAGGTCGATCAGTTTGGACAAAACTGTGTTTACTAATTGAAATACATTCATAGGAGGGTTGACGGCATTTAGATGAAGTTTATTTGTTTCATGTAAGCCCAACCCTGGTAGAAATCTCAATCAAATTTCTCGGTCGTTTTCAGAGGTATTTTGAATTGGAATCCATTAAAACTGCGAAGAAAAAGGGAGAAAAATCCTATTTCTTGTTCTATTTTTTTCCCCATCAGTGAAACGCTTTTACCGATCATTTTGAAACATTTAATTTAGTTTAAGCTACTTGTCTGCATTTTTGTAAGTTATTCACAGCACTTAAAAGCTTTTTAAAACATCACCAGATAAGTGAGAACAAAAACTGAAATTTAACAACAAAAAAAAGTGAGTTTATGGTCATTCTATTAAATGCTTCAAAATGACCGGAAAAAGCGTTTCACCACAACCTAAGAACAAGCAAATTTTCATAGCCATTTCATGGATTTGAAAATCTACCGGGGATAAGCGCGGCGATTAGGAAAAATTCGCCGCCTATAACGGACTTTCGTGCTGTCGCTCCTCTGACCATCAGCGCGAAATTGAAAGCGCAGCGACGGATAAGTATCCAGTATTTATTTCGTCGAGCTAATTATCCGACTATATGGGACAAGGAAGGTGGGGCGCGACGAGCTAGAGCCCGCCGGCGCATCCTTGCGAAGCGCTAATAATTCAACGGGAGACTCCGGACGTTACGTCGCGAGGTGTTGAAAAGCTGCCCCCATAGCCACCCACCTCGCCTTAATTATCAACATTAATTGCGGCGTGCCTGTGTACGTGCTGCTGCGCGGTAGCGCTGATTCATTAATTTTGATGCGAGCGTTCGAGCGAAAGTAGAACAAAGCAATCAAAATTATTTCCCAATTTATAATAGGTGAGCGCGGCGAGTGCTTTATAAATGCGCGCCGAATCGAGTGGGCGAAATTGAAAATTTTGTTAAAAAGGGACAGTTAATTTTCGGGGATTAATCGATGCACTGGATGCACTCCTTTGTGCAGGCTTACGCCCGCAAACGAAAGGCAATTAAATGAGCGAACATTAATGCGCGGGTCTGGAATCTAGTTTTGGTAATCGGCTGAGTAAATTGTTAGCAGGAAGAGATAATAGTAAATTGATACGTTTTGCTGTTATTGGTCACTGTTGTGGAAATGGCTGGATTTTTAGGTAAGTTATGTTGTTTGCGTTGAAGGAAGTTAAATTTAATGTTTGAATATTTTCAGTGCTCGATTTAAATATAAATTGCTCGTCTGTATGTGAAAATATTCTTTTTTTTTTAAATTGAAAATCAAAGTGGAAAACTTCGGTAAAGTAAAGTGCATATAGTATGAATTATTTTGAAGCTATTTCCAATACTTTCGGACTGTTTCAAACATTTATCCGAAACTTTTCTTTGTCGGTCAAAATGCTATGGATCGTCTGTCAAAAAGTCATTTTTTGTGTAAAGAAGAATCTTGTTTCACCTTTGTACCGAAAAAATTTTGGAAACTACAATTTTTCGTTTTTTAGAAGTATTTGTTTCTTAGAATAAAGGTTGCAAATTATAAAAACCGATTTTCGTTTTAAGAACGAATGACAACGAAATATGTATGTATTAATTTTTATATATTTTAATATAGTCTGTCAAAAAAATAAAAAAAAAAAATAGTTTTAAATGCTTTTATACAACAGAAAATCAAGTCAATAAAAAAAATTTACGAAAATATACTTAAAATTTCAGATATTTATCAGAATATATGTTTTTTTAAGTTAACAAATGGAGAAAGAATCTCTTTGACAAATCACTAAAACTAATTATTAAGATCGAATTTATTTTGAATTTTATTAAAAATGTGCTAAAAACAACCAATACTTTTATATTTTTAATAATCTTTTAATTAATATTTCAATTTGAACTGTAAAACTGTGCAGGTTTCTATTAAAATTAATTTATTTTTTGAAAGGTTTCAATGCTCACTCAATTTTACAAACGAACATCGAAACTTTGAAACGTTTTCCGATTCCAAAATTCCTTTGTTCATCCCAGCTTTCAAAATATTTAACATGATTCTCAAGGTTAGTTCTGCGAAAAAGCTGTATAAAATACCTCAAATCCCAAACGGCGAATTCCTGCGCTCTCGCTCGCGATCGCAAATCATCGAATCGCAGATGCGATCTCGAATTACAGTATCGGTTTAAAAAAGCGACTGGCCGCGCAAAGCCTGGGAATTGAATTTTCGCGAGCTCCAAATCATTCGGCAGCCCACCTCTGCGATCGGCTGAGGGAGCAGTAGCGGTACCGTCGGTTGCACACTCATCTCGTCGGAAGGCGGAGGGATGAAAAAAAGGGGTAACGAAAAAAAGTCGCCCCAGAGCTAGAGAGAGAGAGAGAGAGAGAGAGGAGGTAGAAGGGAGAAAGCTCGGCTGCCGGCGAGGGAAGGAAAGAGAGCGGAGCAGCCACCTGTGCGCCCGTGATCCTCCCTCCGAACTCCCCCAATGTCTGTCCGCTCCCCCCTCCCCCTCCTTTCGTCGTCCTCCTCCCTTCCGACGGTGTGTGCGCGCCGCTGGCTCTCGCCGGTATATATACGATGGCACGCAACACTTTGCGTTATTACCACCACAGTGACTCCATCGCGCGCCTCGCCACTCTCTATCCATCCCGGCGGCCGCTAAGTCCTCCTTCTTCTGCTACCCTCCGGCGTTCCGTCGGCTTTTCGCACCGCACTTCCCCGAGAGGCACGGAAGGCACGCGCACGCTCCGCTAAGTAAGTGAAGGATCGCTGCGGCTGAACGGGCTCGGATTTTCTCCGGCGGAATTTTCGAAAAAGGGGGAAAAAAAAGAACCGAGAGCACCCGCTTTTGAGAGGGCTTGATTTTCAGCGGTAAGTCGATCTACCTCTCTTTTCGAGTTTCCTCTTTGTCGCGGGCTTTGAATTCGCTCGGGATGCACGGGCGTTATGCTTTTGTGGCAAAGTTTGTCGACGGCGAACTGAGAAAATCTGTTTTTTTTTTTAAACGCGCGGTAAGCTGGTCAAGCGTGAGTTCGATGGGGATGAAGAAATCTGTTTGGAGACCGAGACAATCTTGTTTTGAGCAAATCCGAAGAAGTATTTGCACTGAGGGATACTCGAAAATGTTTCATTTCCGGAAAGAATTGCGTTTATTTGTTTTTCTTCTGTCAATGTAATTTATTTTCTTGCGTTTTCAATCGAATTGAAAATCTCTGATGAAAACCGTCTTCAGTTGAAGCCTTATTAATTTTTATCTTTAGATTAATACAAATTTGTCTAAATAAAATAATAATTGTTGGAATATCATACTTCATACATCTTTTTAATATTTTTTTTTCGTTTATTTAATATATTTTAAAGTGGAAATCGATTGTGTTTAATGAATCTCGGAGATAATATTGGAATTACGATAAATTATTTAGAAGGAAGCTAAGTACCAATGAATTGGCAACGGTTTTTTTACATACAAAGGTACGAAAGTTGAAATTTTTCAGTGTCACCGCTGGATTTATCTAATAGATGATTATAATTTTTAAAAGAATCAAAATATTTTAACGATTTCGCCGACGAATATAAAAAATAATTATGCTGACGCGAATTTTTCAAATAACATAAGGATGAGCGTATCAAATTTTGTTGTTCTTTCAATGCTATCGACTTTCAAAGAGAATAGAATTTCAGTCTTGCTAAAAATTTGATTAGCAATAATTAGTAAATAGGTATAAATTCAAAAGGTTCACAAGTGTAACGCAAGGAAGCTTAATTCATTAACTTGAAAACGACAAATAACCAAAACTTTTTTTGTACAAGTTAAGCATCCGTTTAGTTGCGTGAGTTTGCTGGTTCACTTGGGATTAATTCATTTACCGGCGGATTGAAATGTTGTTCCACCGTCAAACTTTTGCACTGAGTATTTTAATAGTTAAAAGTGGCATCTACAATTCGGTCTTACAGTTGTTCGCGCTGCTTTTGGAAAAAAAAACACTCTTCCGAATTGAAAAATCTGTAGCAGCATTTTTTCGACCCTACGAAAAAAAAACAACCATAAGATTCCCACAAATTTTCCAATTGACATACGTGGATCGTTTAACGAGCAATCCGAATGTTATCGCTCACTCCAACGGAACGTTAAAGCGCGCTTTGAATTTTTAACGAGAAGCGCAACGTTTTAATCTTTGCTCTGGGCTGGCCGATATTAAGCTCGCAAACTGCGAAATTTATATTGCGCGCGTCTGAAAGTTGAAACTTTATAATGTCGTGTATTTCTAGCTGTTTCAATGGCCGCGCCACGGTTCACTGTTGCAGGTTTATTACTTATCTGAGTTCACTTTCAGTTCAAACGTTGCGGAGGAAAGGGCTGTCAGATTCAACTTGCGTTTTAAGTAAATAACGTTCTGAATAAAGGTTCAGTAGTCAAATAGAAAATAAAAAGATTAAGGACAATATGTTTGCAAGTATTTGAACAACAATAATTTTGTATTTAATTTTGTATCGGATTGTAATCAGTATAGTGTAGTGACACGAATATACAAAATCTAAATTATGTACTTGATGATCGCACAATACTTTTTTACCGGAAACATTGTTTTAGACAAATTCTAGTTAAATCGAGCAAAATTATGTTCTATATATAACATTTTGTAAAATCTTACCTTTTCAATGATTTCTAAAAGGATTTCTACAGCTGAGGCCGCAATACACTGGTTCCTTTCACATTTTCGTGCACTCGTTAAGTACATACATATGTAGATGAGGGGTGTATTGTTCGGGTAGGAAGCAGTTATGAATATAATTAGAGAAAGGATAACAAATATCCCCGTTTATGAGCATAATTATATATAAAGTAAAAAAAA
Source organism: Ormyrus pomaceus (assembly GCA_900474385.1). Taxonomy (NCBI): domain Eukaryota; kingdom Metazoa; phylum Arthropoda; class Insecta; order Hymenoptera; family Ormyridae; genus Ormyrus; species Ormyrus pomaceus. The sequence goes on from UCOM01000304.1 coordinate 75,011, forward strand.
AGAGGTTTACGGCATAGCTTAAACTTAAGTACAGAAACTGCAATTCGTAAACTTTTCAAATATTCTTTTTTGTTACTTTGAAAAAATTTTCATGGACCGCCAGAAATAATTACATTTCATGATTAGTTTTTGAGGACATTTCTTACGTGCAAAACAAAGATTTCAAAAAACGGAGCTGTAAAAAGTTTGTAAGTAAATTGAATTTTTATTTTATTAGATGACTAGGTAAAGTAAAATTTTATCTGCAAAGTTTTTTTCAGAAATTTTTTTCACTCCAAGTCCGTACGACATAAAAACGACGGTTTTTATTGGGTTGGAAGCCAAAGGGGTGATATTTGACTAGTTTATGATGCTTTCAATTTGGGTTTTGAATTTTTCGAAGGCAATACTTGCTTCTATTCTGACAAATTAACAATAAAAAGTTTATTTTTACAAATTGCAGGATACGTTTTATACAGATATTTTGTAATTGCAAATTAAATTTTTTTAAATATTTAAAGCTTGAGCCGAATCAGAGTTTTGTAATATTACTGACTGAAACAGTCACAAGGTCGGTAGAAAACTGAAAATATTGTAATAAATATTGAAATTCGTTGCTATTGTAACAGCTTATTGCTTTCGATCGTTTAAAAATAACCACGGAAAAATGGACGACTTTTACCGTAAAAAGCTTACTGAAAAAGAACAAAAGGTTAGAAAATTTATTGAATATAACACCAGTAAAAGCTCATTTTACGAACAATTTTATTTGTTAACAAGAACTTCTCTTTATTCAGACTGATTTTAATAAAGAATATCTTGATATTCATTTATTAATTCTATGATTTGACAATATGAAAATCTTATTTATCCCCCGCTTTTTTTCATCAGAAAATTCATAAAATTATTATTAAATTTTATTCTTTGACATCTCCCTTTCATTACTTACACAAGGCTCACAATCGAATGGACTATTATTAACTAATGAGAAATTCGAATTTTCCCACCTCGATGTAATAAGTCGCACATTGCCGATAAGCCGCAGCGTTTGAATACGACGTTGTTATTTAGCCAACCGAATTGTTGCTAAATTTACTTACTATACATTAAACACAAAACGCTCCTATTCCCTTAGAAATTGCGTAGTCGCGAACGCGACATTTATCCCTTTTCTTCCTTTCATCCCGCGAACGAGATATACCGTAAGCTATTAACAACTTGGCGCGTGCCGCAGCTGCCCCGATTCTAAAAACAATCCTCAAAGCGCCGGGAGGACGCTGCGCGCCTTTAACTTTAAAAATAAAAAGGGCCCTTCGCTCGTGAAAAATAAACGCATAGGGTCGACCGGAGCGGTTCTCCTTAAGAAAGAAAATAAAGCAGCCCGCCTACCATTTAATAGCAATCCCGGCGGCAGGTGACTGGCGCGCGCTCGCGAGCTTACAAACGAGGATCGTGCGGTCGGAATTGACGCGCGCGCGCTCGAGCTCATATTTGGAATATTGAATTTGTCGCGTGATTAATAGATTTCGATTAGGTCGGGAAGCGTCCGCCGTCGTGGGATTCCGAACGAGGGAGGGGATTGTGAATTGGCACGGCAGAAGTTGCGATATTCAATCGAAGAAACGTTCTAGCGGACCGAGTATTTGCTTATCATTTGCCTGATTAGGCTTTTTTTTAATCATAGGACTTGAATGGGGGATACAATTCGAGAGAAACGCAGAAATATTAAACTTGAAGTATATAGTCACCTTTGTCGAGCTGGATATGTACGAAATTTTTTTTTTCCATTGACGATTAAAAGGAAGAAATTTAAATAAAATTTTAATGAAGCAGTTGAAGGGGATGTTTTTTTAAATTCTAGTTTTATTTTGACATATGAGTAAATATAATTGTTTTTCGAAAAAATGAATAGGAAAGCAAAATATCAATCAAGATGAGTCTGGTTGGATTGTAATTGGATAATTATTTCCATTTCGTCCTTTATACTCTCAATTTAATTCATCTAATTAATTGCAGAGCATTTCATAATTAAATGTTGGAGACAAACAGCCCTAAACTCTCATTAAAAATTCTATAAGTATATCTTGCACTAACCAAAATATCCCAATGTAACCAAAAACTTTCATAAGCTGCGACTAAATACACATCCTCTCTACGCCCGGAGGAATCGGGTTTAAAGGTCTAAGCACCCAGAGCTGTAATTAATTTATTCAGAAAATACGCACCGGGACACGCGTACGAACGAGTCAAGAAGCAGAGGAGCAGTAGCATGCGGGCTTAATTTACTTGTACAGCAGCGCGGCACGCGGAAAACGTTAGAATTCAAATAATAATAAAAGCTCGCCGCGCTGCTTTCCGTCCCCTCCGAAGCTCTCAGTCGAAAGCACCGCGCGAGCGGCTTTAATCGCCTTCGTGTATTTCTGTAATGACGATAAAGGACTCTCGCCGAGTCGTCTTCCTCGCTGGATTTCCGTGTAATCTTTCCGGGGTAAGAAGAAGAGAATTTTTTTGCGCGCGACAAAAGCGAGAACGTCAGCTGCATCGGATGCGTCTGCACCGCCGCGACTTTGGTCGCTCAACGAGGCTTTGTGATGAATTGTGCGCTCTGCGACGGGAAACGGGAGACGAGAAAATTTGTGTTACACGCCGCGAAGGAGGCGTTAAAGGAGAAATATTACGGCGATGAAGAGTCCCTGTTTTTCGAGCATTATAAATTGTCTGGCTCGCGATGACGGTGCTCGGGAGTTTAAAAAATTAAATATTCAATTGGGAGAGAGCGGAATTTAAGCGGGAACTATGTAATAATGCGTCGCGTTTACGTGAAAATAAATGTTAAAATGAGGGACGGGATTTATTAAGAATCTTATGCTTTTATAATTATGTGGGCAAATTGAAATAAATATTTTGACGAAAAACTGTATTATACTCACGCGAATGAAGTTTTACGGCTCTGTTTCTGTCAGCGTTTAATATTTACAACGTATACATATATTGTTGTGATTTTTTTCGTTGAAATAAGAAATGCAAAATGATGGCGCGGGGATTATTGCATACTTGAGGGTGTAAAACTGGTTATATTTTTTTTTTATGTAAGGTTATAAAATATTAGATGATGCCATTCTGTTTCATTGGCCACTGGTAGGTTAATGTAAAAAGTCTCATAATTGGATCAAAGAAATTATTTTTAACGTATTAATCGTAAAGAAAACAATAATTTCTTTATTAAGTATTTAACGAGGAAAGTGCCTTAATATTATCAGCGTAAATTGTAAGATTAAGGAATCAATAAAAGGAAAGGTAATCCAATTTTTTCACTGCGCTAACAGTATCCGCGCGGAAAAACTAGAAAATTCCCAGAACACCTTAAAATGTTTCGCTTGCTTTCAGTTAAGCCGATTAAAATATTTTCAAGCGCGCGTCTTTGAAAATTTTTGCCGAGTAACGCTAAGCTTTCGTGGTATTGTTTGAACTGTACTGTTAGCGTGACAAGTTTCCATAATGCAAAAAAATACTTAGAATTAGTAGCGAGTTATTATAAGAATGATATAAATTCGGTTAGCTGTTTTCTTAATTTAGACAGTCTTTTTTTCAGTGCGCAGTTACAAATCAGAATCAGTTTGTATGATACAGGATTATTTCCAAATAATTTGATGTTCAGCAAGAATTATCTTTGTAATACCTTCCATAATCCATCCTTTACATTTTAAAACCCGTATTATATTAAATTCCATATTTCAATTATTCAATCAATCATGCAGCATTATCTCATTGCATTCTGTTGAAAATCGCGATTGTAGCCGTGACATACTTACAGATTTCAACGAAATCATTAAACAATCTTTATTTTAAAATCTTCGCGAATAACAAATGTTATGATTAATATTTCTTAATAAACCAGTGAGAATCCACTAATTATATCAATACAAATGCTATTAATCTATTGTGTTCGATATTCAAAGCGCTATCTCATTTAAGCGAGAAATAATTGTCTGATTATCGCTTCAGTTTATTACATAAGTATCTAGCACCCAGATGTAAGCGTTTTAAACATTGTCGAAGCTAATTATTTCGCTCGATAATCGAGTATACTTAGTAAATGAAATAATATTTCAATAGGGTTATTTAATACTAGTTAATAATTAATTTCATAACATTTCCTTATACAGTGCATAATGAGCATTTCACCTTGCAATAAAGAGCCTCGTATCCTCCGACAAATTTTCCTTATTTACGTCATCAAGTTAGACCCGACCCCAAAAACTTGTCCCACCGCCCCTTAAGCCTCACAGCGAAACACAGAAAAATCGCTCAAATTCTCAACAGACTCGCGGCGGGCTGGATAAAAAGCAACTAAAAAAAAAAAATCGAAATTTCGTTATGTACTCCGCGAGGTGTAGAGCCGGAAAATGTGACGCGAACTCACGTGCACTCAGCACGTTTTACCCGCGCCAGGCAGACTACCCACACGAGCTCACGAATTGATCAACTCCCGAGGCCTTTCTCCGTCGCGTCGGCTTGCGGAAGCTGCGCGCCGCGAGAAAAGCCTTTGACGGAGGAGACCTAAAAACCGATATAGAGAGCCAAAGACAGCGGCGGCGTGTGCGGGAAAAGTGTCGTTGAGTAAGGTGCCTTAAACACTACAAGGGACGTATACACGAAAATCGTTATCGCGTATACGCGCCTTCAGGTGGGGGAGGGCACACCGCGCGTCATAAATGCGGCCGCGCGGTATATATTATACGAGGGCGAATATTTGCGGGCGCGCATCGCGCTCGGAGCGCGCGCGTGGGAGAGCTGCTGGCCTGCGCGTCGAAGCAGCTGGCGTGCACACGCGGCGCCTTACATAATAGAGTGCGCAATACGGAATGCAGCATACTGCGGGTGTGCGAGCGGTGCTAATAAATCGGGAGTCGGTTACTTTTGTGTGCCGCCTTCCGATTTCCGCGGCTGGGCGCGGGGAGAAGCAGCGCGCGTCGAAGCTTATTTGGGGCGTGAATTTACGAAGCGGGGAGAGCTTCTTTTTTTTTTACGGGCTTTCCAGGTATTTCGAGGGGTATTATCGGTTACGGGGAGGGGAGAAGACGGAGTGGAGCCGAGTGGGAGTTTATTTTGCTGCCGTGAAAAATGAAGTGGCGAGGCGGGGATTGGCTAGTTATACTGTCGCGCGAACGAGTTTTCAAATTCATGCTTTCTTTTAAGCGAGGCTGTTGGAGAGCGACCGGGTTTACTGGTAGTTTCGAGTTACTTTGGGACATGCGGTTTTCTCGACAGTTACGAATATTTCATTTCATAATTTTGAACGTGAAGTTTGAACAAATTAATTATTCGCCGTTATTTTCACGTCAAGAAAATGAATGCTTGTGCGAGTTAATTAATGCGATGTAACGTTTGATCGGAGACTTGTAAATTAATTGCAATGTTACTAATTAAACCAACTAGAAAATTTTAGAGCGATTTATTCATTCATTTACTAATAAATGCTTTATTTTCAAAGAAAATTTTTCAAATTACTTGCTAAATTGACTTTTACCAGTGATTGGCATAAATTTCCTTTTTAACACAGAAGACGTTAGTTTGTTCGCAACTTATCGGCGAGGATCGTAAAGTTGCGGAAGCATCGGAGAAAATACTTTTTCATGGGATTAAATTTACGATTTTATGAATCATTCAGTGCAAGAGGCGGCAAATTTTTCGTCTTCGATATAAATGGTAATTGCATAGATAATGCGGCTGAATAGTAATGCACGAATGTGACGCAGTCACTTTAACAGTTAAAACGATGGATATTTGCTTAGCGAAAAGAAAAGAGAAAAGAAAGCTTAAACTGTAAATGTTATTAATATATTTTAGGATAATTAAGGGAGTTTAAATTAATGTTCCCCGTCAATTGGGTTACGTATGGAAATTAAATATCGAAGTACGTCATGAAATTGTTCAAGTATTCATTAACTAGAGTCAGCTCAGAGTAAAGGAAAACTCAATATTATGTCAGGTTATTAAAAAATTACCTCGAGTTATGCAATTGCACGTTTACGAAAACGTTTTTCTTCAAAAGTTCGCTTTAAATTTAAATGGGTAATTAAAGTTTCGTAAACTTTTGTTTGTAGCCGGAAGAACTTAGTTTCCATCCGCAGACTTTTGTCCCCGAGCTTTTTCTCCAAGTGTATAGACGTTTAAAGTAACTAATTAAAAGAGTACAAAGCGCGTTACGCAGTTAGTTGAAGGGAAACCTATGAAAATTCTCAATTCACTTGGACAAGCACAAATAATACCCAAGAGAACGATACAACAATAAAACACACTCGTCGACTCGACGTCTTACCGCTACAGAAAGCTGCAGCAACTCAAGCGACTATACATTCCCGACGAAACGTGCAGCCCCGTAAATATTCGCGCGCTCCTCGGGGCGAGAGACGTGTAGACGCGCGGGCGGCGCGGAGAATTGGATAATCCCCGGGTTCTGATTACGTTAGCTACAGATCGGTTGCGACCGATAACGGTGCACGAGCCCCGCGCGCCCGAGCGAATCTCGAATCCTCTCTGCGTCCTCGCTCTGCGACGGCGTTGTAAAATCAAGGGGATGTATAACGGGGTGCGAATTTGGCGCCGGCTTTATTTGGTCGCTCTCGCTCGCGCGCATTTCTGTACCTCTCGCTCTCCGCCGGCGAGCCGTTTTATCGAGCTCGATTCCTTATCTGACGCTTACGGTTCAATGTTGAGTGTACATTCAATTAACGCGAGTGCCGGGGGGAGAAAAGGAGGTCGCGCCTTTTCGGCGGGGCTTCCGCGGAGATACAATGGTGTTAGATATATAAAGTCTAACCGGCTGTCCAAACGCTGCTCGCGGGGACGGGAGCGGCGGCGAGCCCAGTCGCGAGTTCTTTAATCCCTTTGCGATAAAGATGACGATTATATGCGGATATAGTTTTACCGGGAGGGATATACGAGCTGCTTGATGGACGGTTGGACGTGGAGGGGAGAGAGCGGTGCAGCGTGTGTACGTAGAGCAAACGGAAAAGTGCCCGATGGAGGAGAGAGAGAGAGAGAGAGCGGAGGGCGCGGGGTAATTTCTTTTTTCCCTGGAGCGCGATTTTAACTCCGGCCTCGAGGCATTTTTCTTCCGCCTGGTTTGATATTTAATCGGATACGTGAATTAATAACGGCCGATGCTAGGAATGGAGTGTTATCACGGCGCTGTGAGAAACACGGGAAAAGACTTTTAATAGTAAAAGCGGATAGAATTAATAAACTTATTTCTTGCGAATGCGTGTTTTTTTTTTTATAAAGTGTGGTTCAGTGAAAGTAATCGGTTAGAATTGCATTTTTTCGCGAAGGTCTTATCTGAAATGTTTGCACTTGAACTTGAATTCCAACACATTCATCTTTTGTTTCATATTATTCGTCAACGTTGTAAAGAAGCCGGCGAGCGTTCTATTATATTCAATTGTCCGTGAAAGAAGATAACGCGAATGAATATAGATTTGTAAGGGGGCTTTATAAATCGTAAATCCTACAAGTAGCTGCAGACATTATCTGCAGGCACGTGAATGTCTATACTGTCGGTAAATGTTTTAGTAAAAGCGGAAGGGAGAAAATTTAGATGGCAATCATTAAATTAACCAAAAATTAGAAGTAATGTAGGACGCGAAACAGATTATTCTACATGATTATTTAATTCGATTATTAATCTTACAAAATGCAATTATCATTCCAGAAATTTAATTCGAAACGAATGTAACTTATGTTTCAGAGACGGCTAGCAGGATGATGATGGCAAAAAATTACTCCTTGACAGTTGTCTTCTTCGTCGTCGTTGGCGTGGTTGCAGCGGCAGAGAATTATATGGACTACGGAAGTAAGTCTCTTCCAGTTTCTCTTTAAAATTTGCATAATTGCATTTTTCCTCGTACCTTACTTTCATTTTTATGTCAGAACTCATGCGGCTGCTTAATTCCGCAGCGTAATTGTAGCACCTTTCATTAATTAAACAATATGCAGTCTCTGTATTACTTAATTGAACTTTTTAACACGTCATTTGCGTGAATTTCGCCAGGATATATGTCACTGCACGGCGTTTAAAAATACCCCGGCCTTTTCACTTTGTATAATCGGCTAACAATTAAAAAGGACATTAATTTTTTACTTTAATACCTGGGCATATTAAGAGATAATAATTGCCAGTTTAAAGAGCGTTATAATCAAATAAAAAATTCCGATGCCTCCGCGACGATAAGCTGTGTTATTATACTGATATAACGTCAATTTGTTTTTTTTTTTGCGCTGAGTAGTATTTCGTGTTATTTTTGCCTTTCTCCTCGTTGATGGAAGTGGAAAAAAAAAGATCCATACTTATACCTGCAAATTAGCAGCGCTTGTGCGTGATGTAGTCGATTTTAAATTGGAAAGTAAGCTTTCAGTAAAAAGTTATCACAGGATATTACGCGTTTGCAATTGCGTTTACATCTAAAAGATCCAAAGTGGGTTAAATTTACTGTAATTAAATTTGTAACATATTTTCACTCTGCAGCTATTTTCATGTGGCTATTTATTCTATTTTAAATTCATTCGATCAAAGCAAAGAATATTTTGTGGTCGACGTTATTACAACTAATTAAAAACTTCTCTAATATGCATGTTCTAATTAAAACAAAAAAAGGAGAAATGGATATAATTTGACTAGTTGACGAGAAATTTAATTTGACGGTTAAGGGCACACCAAAAACGATTTTTGATAGGCAGTATATAACAATAGTCTAGAGTTCGATTATGAGCTATTTATTATGACCACAGCTTCTACTTATCGTTAAGATATTTAATGTAACATAAACCGTAGGTCATAAAATTACCCTCCGGGTTTGTATTGGAAATACTATATAATGGTCGCTGTTTTTCTTTCCCTTTCTATACTAAAAAATATTAAAGAGAGTGCAGAGTTGTTTGCCTTTTAAGTGTATTTAATTTATTTGTTCCTTTGTGTATCTCGCGAAGACTTTAAAGTGTATTTTAGATTTGCAGTGATATTAGATCTCACTTTTCTTATATTATTAAATTTTTAGAGAAAACATTATTTTGATAATTCTAAAAGGGGTTAAATATTATCCTGCGATTAGCCTAATTTAGGGGGTAATTTTTACTCGAAAATTCTTTCCGTGTGTCTATATTAATAAACAGCTCCGATTATTTCATACAATTTCACGTGTTCGGTGAAAAATATTTTTTCGTTGGATGAATACGTGCCTAAACATATACCGAATGAAAACGTAAAAGTGACAATCCATATATGGTTTCTTCAATAAAGCAAACTCTCGAGCGAATTTTACCGAAGATAACTTCGTGAAAATAAGCTATAGTTTCAAATCATGAGTTTAGAAACATTTCCTACAAATATTCAATGCAAATAAAGATCAGCACTAAAAATGAAGTAAGGTCAAAAAAGCCAAACCAAACCCTTAACCGCATCTTTCATCTTCCAAAAAAAAAAAAAAAACCCCAGCGGACGAGGCGACCAGCAACGACAAGGCGGCCAACTTGCGCGAGCTGTACAGAATCCTGGTGCAGCGCAGCGCGGACGACACGGACGCCCTCCGGGGCCTGGGGGCCCTCGCCGAGCACCTGCAGCCCCGGGCCGCCGAGCGGTCACCGTCGCTCCGCCTGCGCTTCGGCCGCTCCTACACCAAGTACCCGGTAAGTCTTTTTACTGGCTCTCGGATTTTATCGATACCATATATACGGCCTCTTGAATAACTGCTGCGCAAGCGATGCGGGCTGAACGAGTCCGGATTATCGGGGGACGAAGGTTTTAATTACCGGCGTTTCGGCCCTGGTAATGGAGGGGGACAGTTTGAGGGAGCTCGAATGGAAGTGCTATATGGGCGATAACTTCGGTAATGAGGGCTCGTTTACCTGCATGGCCGAGCGGGTCATTTATGGAGGAGAAAAGTGTATCGGCTTTGATAACGGAAAGTAATCTAATGTTTAAGCGGTCACCGTCGCTGCGGCTACGTTTCGGTCGCTCATATTCGAGTCCGGTGAGTTGTGTTTTCTGTATTATGGGTGTCCGTTTTTTTTTATTTTTAGATTTTCATGTTGATGTGTAGATAAGGGCTTGATCTCAGTGCATGAAAAAGTTTATTTCACATTGGAATATTTATGGAAGAATGTCAATTATAATTATGTCGTTTCACTAACGAGTTGGTATATATTGTATGAAAAAAGCAATTTTTTAAAATTAATTTTAGACTCATTGTCATTATACTTCTCGACAATTATTTTCGATATCTAAGAAAATTGTTACCTACACAAAAAAATATTTGAATAGTGTAGTAAAGAATTGATTTCCAATATTTCATACGGGAAGTAGTATACAACTATATACTGTCAGACTCGTACTGATAAAAAGTTGGTTATTTATTCAAATATACCTGTGCACGTATTCTTCTTCAAATCGTTTGAAACAAAAATCATTTTTGTCCTCTGCCACTGTAAATAGATCAATGGAAAACCCATTTTTCTCCGCAGCAAATGGAGTAGGATTTTTACTTGTAAATTTTTTATACGCCCTAATCTCAAAGCAAATTTGTGAACGTCGATTTTCCCACCGCCGACTACTATTTAAATTAGAAAAAAAGGCTTATCAAACGTATCATTTATCAATACAATAGTTCGCGTTATCTTTTCGATAAGGCGTAAAAACTCGTTTAAAAAGACAAATCTACGTCATAAATACGGAGGGCGATAAACGACGCACGACCATCGTCGCTAACGATTTTTTTCTCAAAGCCACGCGTCGCGCGCGGCTTCGAAGCGCGTTTCGCGGCAATTAGTCGGACGGGGGACATCAAGAGGAATGATTCTCGGCGCTTTTAATAAATTCGACGAATTACTCACGGCGGTCGCGTGGAATTATATCGCTCCTCCGAGAGCGGCGTCGTCTTCGGGAGCACTTAATTAACTTAATAACTACAAAAGAAACAAGCAAATAAATCGCGTCCGAAAATCGCTTCACGAATAACTCGTGACACGCGATAGTCACTGCTCCGTACAATGGAGAGTTCCGCGGGAAAACTCGGGGACATATTTTACACCCCCGCTCCCTCCTCTCCCTTTATGCTCCTTTCCCGATGTGAAACGAAAAAACTCGGCCTATTATTAACAAAGTCAACTTTTGTCGCTCTCATTCATTTCGGGCATCGGAGTCGCTGAGGCCACGATAAAGAAGGCAGAAAAAAAGGCAGAAGGAAATGTATATAGGTATATATTTCTCCTCGCTCTCTGACGAATTGTTCAAGTTTTCGAAACGTCGTATAAGGAGGCGCCCTCGGATGTATGAAAGGCAGACGAGGGGGAGTTCGAAGGGAACCCGATTGCCTTTCACTCGTCGAGATCTCGTTAGGCGGCGCGAATACCTAAAAAAGCCCGAACCCTCCTGCATGATTATGGGGATAGAATAAATAGAGCCTTCCCGCGTGAATAACAGGCTGTCTCCGGGCTCGAGGAAGAGCGTGGGTTTCCGCGGTCTGTGAAAGGGAAATTATGCAGGGTGGATGCACCGGTTGGGACGGACAACGCGGAATTCGAAAATACATTATCGAATATTATAATGAGCTGGAATTAGAATAATCTTGTGATTTTCGCGGGGAAGAACGGGATTTACTGAAGAATGCATTCATATTGAAAGAAGTTAAAGTTTTTTAATAATAAAAATGATATATATTTTGAATTTTTGTAAAAGAGTTAATCTTTGGGTCACGAGAATATCGAATTATTAAAATTGATCAATACAAATTTTTATTTATCTTTAACATCTGGAATAATAAATGAAAAAGCTGCTATTTCGAATTCTTAAACTGTAATAAAATATTGGAAAAAAAAAAAAAAATTTTAATATCAATAATTCAATTATAATTATGAGGTCAGTTATTCAAAGAAAATTTATTTTACTGCTTATAATTTAAACTGATAAATGGTTTTTTGATAAATGACTCAATATACCGTTTATTCTACCATTTTATGAATTTATTGAGCTTCTAATTTATAGATTTAAAGTTACGGCTAGAATTGCAAAGGCATACATTATTTCATAAAACCAGCATGTCGAAAAGTTTAAATGGTTAGGTACAAAAAATCGTATTTATTAGTTATTGAATAGTATTGGTACACTTGATTATTTATTTTTCGTGCTTTCTTGGAAAGTTTTCTGAATTTATTTCTCAAAAGAAACTTTTTGTAGAATTTTATTAGTAAATTTAAACATCTGTTTAACTTTGTGATAAATGATTTGAAAGTTTCATTTTTATTTTTTTGTTTTCATTTTTGAATGAAAATATTCTATAAAATTATCGTTGATAACAATAAGTATAAAAAATAGTTAACAATTTTAGAATTTTTATATAATAGAAAGTTTTCAAAAGAATAAAAAATAAGCATTTAGAAGGAAAAAAAAATATCTGGGATGCAATGTTTTGCAGATATATTGTTTGTTACTTAAAGTGGTTTGTACAAGTTTTAGTATATTCTGTTTTATCAAGATCAGAATAGACAGATGAAAAAAGTTTTAATCTCTCTCAGTTTTGTTCTCCGAAATAAAAGAAATAAATACGCAAATATGAATCATGAACGCTGAAAAATGAACTTCTCTCAATTTACTTTTCAGAATTACTAATATAGTATAAAACAATCATAAATTATTCTTTTACCTTTTTGCTGAAATGGAATAGAAAATTACCCGCAGTTTGATTAGAAATTATTGACAATTGTATCTTGACCTCTAATATTTTTCTGAATAAGAAATACATGAAGGGTTTCTTGTTGACTTAACAAGTTGTAGAACTTCAAAGGTCTCTTACTTTTCATTTCACTGTAATAAGTTAACTCTATTTTCAAGAAGTCTATTATTATGTTCGGACTATTCAAATGTGCAAGGGCAGTCTGAAGGCCATTTACTGTGACCATTTGACAATAAGTAAATGGAGAAATTAACTTTTATTAGACGAATTAGATAATCATTAAATGAATTCTGCAAAATATTGAATTAATATTGTTATCGAAGTTCTTGGCTTTGATAACTGCACGAGATGCTTTGGTTTATAATTTAATTCCTTATACCTTTCTCCAGTTTCACGTTGACGTACTTTGAGACAATTTTATTGTATTACGAATTAGGTTTCGTATTTCTGATATCGTCTTACGGTACAAATATCAATAATTTGAAAGTACAAAGTAAACGCTTGTTTCCGCTGTTCTTCGAAGATTCGGATGAAAAAGATTATGCAACGTTAAACTTAAAATAACCATTCATTGTATATATATATCTTCATTATTATTTATTCATTCCAGATTTAATTGAAAAACATTTTGATGATAAAAAGCTATAAATGTAAACCAATGTATCTTTTTGATGGCCTCAAATTGATTTTGCAGGTAAAGCCGAAAGCACATTATAAATTTATAACGCAAATCTATAATGTAACATGCAAATATTTTACATTAAAATCGCTTCATCGCCAAACCCAAAAGTCGAAGACAATTCAGCAGCTAAAAAACTTTATTTTGCCCGACAGCGTAAAAGAAAAAAGATTCGCGTAAAACCTTTTTTCGGCAATATCTCCGAGTTGACAATGACCATGAAAATTCAATTTGCTCAAGGCAGCCAAGTACATCGAAGAAAATTGAGTCGCAAGTGGGTGGGAATTCCTCGGATGGGAATCCTTCAAGCTCGTGTCGAAGCGATTTCGTCCTCGATTCGATCGAGCCTTTTTTTTTGCACGCGCCTCGACGCGCTGCTCTCGGCGTCAAAGGAGGCCGTTACATAAAAGCCAGGTCCTCGTGGCGCTAAACGGCCCCGAAACTTCGCCGGCACTTTTTCCCGCAGCTCTTGTTATTCTCCGCCGATAGGTAATTTTTCCTCTCTCTCTCTCTCCTCGGGTGGGAGACGACACATCTGCTCGGGCGCGCAATCACGCGCGAACTCGACGAGCCGAAATTGAAGCGAACACATTCGTGACCGCGCCTTGATTACCCGCTGACGGATCACGCGCTCATCTCTCATTTTCCTCATTTTTTTTTTCTGGGATTCTCTCCCTCCCCGAGGCGCTGCCCTGCCGGGAGGCGTCGTCTTACAAATTAATGCAATCAGAGCTCCGGCGGCAGGGCTCGAGAGAGCTGACCGCGCTATAAATTATATCGCCGTATAGCGTTTGTAATTTTTTATTTTCGAGCTTGTTTTCGCTCGACTGGCTTTATTTAGTCTGATGCGCGCATGAATAGCGTTGTTACGTGGCTTGGTATTTTTGCATGCTGATTTTGGGATTGATTATACTAGGAAATAATACGCTTTAATAATTAATTATCCGAATTTGTGTATATCATTAATATTTAGTTTGTTTGAGCGCGTAAATTGACGCATGTAATTTATCATTAATCCATATTTATCCATATTATTATAATATATCATCAATATATATTTATAAAAATAATGATTATGTTTCTGATTTAAATGATTAATTATTAATTTAGCTTTTACACTTTATTTATTCTTTATGAATTTTCTGAAATTAAAACAAGCGTATTTTAAGTTTTAGAGTCAGAACAATGTTGTTTGTTCGCAATATCAAATAACAGGTATTTTCAAAATTCCACGTTAAATATTAAGTGCCTAAATTTTTTGAAATTAAATGAAACATAAATCAAAGGCAGTAACAGTAGTTACACGATACAATTTATTGTTTTAAAAGCTGAATTGAAATAGCAATGTAAAGTTTTACTATACTTTCAAAAATTCCTACATTTTACATGGAGGCAGAGAGAATGCCAAATTTTTATTTCATATACCGTTAAAAAGTTCGCAGAATGATGCACTTTAAATTGCGAACAAAAATGTTACTTTACAAAAAAATTTTTACCCGGAATTGAAATAATAAACATCGCTCAAAAGTTTATTTCTATTATTCCGCTTTCAAAAAAAATGTATCTACAACCTACACCTCCGCAAGAGTGAAACAACAGAATATTCTGCAGTAAAGCCCACACAGACCCCTTTGAATGCTCGTCGTAAAATCGGAGAGACGAAAATAGCCCGGCTGATCCTCGATTCGGATCTAAAGAAAGAACCTCCTTTGTCTCTTGCTTGCAGGTGGGCCTGCTTTCGAGATTGAACGACGGCGCTTCCTCGGCTGCCGCGCTCGAAGAGAATTAATGATCTCGTCGCCTGGCAGCAGCATCAGCAGCGGCAGCAGCAGCAGCAGCAGCAGCGCACCACCACGACATACACCATCTTCTCTCTTTGTAAAACGACAAGAAGCTGTTACGTTATCGAAGGCAAACATTGTATCCAGCGTTATAATGCTCCCCGGTTGTCGCACGTGTCGTTTAACGCGGTTACCGGAAATCTTACCTTTTGATTTCTCTCTTCTCTCCCTATTTCGCTCTAATCTCTACTTATATCTCATCGACTCGCTGTGTCTATGCTCTGTCTTTCTTGCGCTGAGGACCTATGAATCGATGTTTTTCTCGTGGAAATAATTCTGGCGATTTACGGACAAATAAATATATATGCAGTTGTTGTGACTTGACTTGCGGAGCATTGAATAAAGGAATTATCGGAAGAAAAAATTATTTACGTGTTATAATACTTCGGGATATCGCAAGTAAACGCTTAAAAGTTTTAGAGTAGTACATTATTGTTTTTGCATAGATTATTTTTCAGTATTTTTCAGTGGGCATCAGTATTACTTTTTTTATGATAAATATATAGTAATTTAACTAATATACGTGTACGTTACAAATAGCTGTTTGGCCTAATTACGCAAATTGATGCTGAATCGAAAATGAGAACCTTTTTTTTCTTTTCTTGACAAGCGGAGGCGTGGACAAGTAGGGAGGAACGATCAGAAGAAACGAAGAATCAGTAAAGCCTCACTTTTATAACGAATCTTTCGCTCTTTGCAAGCTAGCTTTGACTATTGTTCGCGTTTATCGATGCAGATCTCTGTATAAGCATATATTATTATAAACAAGTAAGGCATATAGTCTATTGAAACTAGTCTACTATTCCATAACGCAAGAAAAAAACTACAGCTCATTAATGTGCCAACTGTCGTGTGATCGTCCTGCATGAAGAATAATAATAAAAAATGATAAACGTTTACTCGTAACACTTCCTTATCCGTACATTGAGAGCGAACTGTAATATCGCAAACGTGAAAATGTGAGCCTTGATTTGCGCAACGCTTTGATTCTGTAAAATTTATTCATGACGATAATTATTTTGAGTTTTATGATTCTATATATTTACTTATTGAGTTTTTTGGTACTGTTAAAACTTGAATTGAAAGAAAGATATAGTTGAAAAATTAATTCTTTTTTAAAATTGGCGATTTGTCATTATGAAAAATTAATATAAATTAGTGCAAAATTAAAGTTTCTTTTCAGTTTTTAAACAGATATCTGTAAAAAAGATGTTATTTTTCTTTTTGTTACAAAAAATAACTGATATAATTCATAGATAGATTTAGACAGTATCAACTTATTTAAATTTTATTGTTTGTTAGAAAGTTTAATGCGAATTATCGATAGTTTTTTAAAAATATTTCCAAAGATTTATTCCTAAGTAGGCTTATTATTTACAGTAACCCTAAATTCACTAGATAGAATATAGATCCACAACTAAAATATGTTCTGCGAGTATTACATATATATTTGTTTTGTTAGATTTATGTAGATTTTTATAAGTGTATAATTTTTAAGTAATATTTTTCTGTAAAATGTTTATTGCGTTACAATTAAATCACCTGTATTTATGGAAAATTTGTAATCTAAATATTGCACACTTTATAAAATACACGAATGAAATTATGAAACAGAAAAATTGTGAGAATCTTTATTATTCTTCTTTCAATAAAATGTATAATTGTTTTCTATGGTAAATATTATTTAATTTTATAAAAATTGCTATTTTTTTATGATTTATTTACAATTTTATTCAAGTTTTGATTTACAGAATTATCATCAAATAATTTAAATTGACTAAATGTATTATTCCAAAAAACCTTTTCTAGTTTTTTACCATCTTATTTTGATAATAAACTTTTTATTAACAAATGAATTATTTATATTTCAATAACTTTAATAATTATTTAAATATTGTTGATTTTATTTTATTTTAACTTAAAACTTTGGAGAATATTTCAGCTATGTTTTATTAAAAAATTCTGATGTAATAAAAGATTTAAAGAAAATAACGTCACTTTTTGACAAGGATTATTCAAAAATTCATCATCATTGAGTGCAGGTAGTAGTAGACAAAATTTTGTACAGTTTGAATACAAGTTGTATATAAGGGCTGTATTCAAAAATGATTCTACATAAATTAATAGAAATTATATACAAGCAGGAAGATTAGATCAATATTTTAAAATTACGAATTGTTTTGGATTTTTTTGTCAAATGGTAAACCGTAATTTTTTTATTCAGCTTCGTGTCCGCCCGACTGGTCGCTAGGTGGCCTAGCGCGGATTTGTCGCGCTCGCTAGAATTCTCGTGATATAATATCTTTGAGACGACACTATTTACAAATTTCGATTAACATAGATTCAGCCATAATATCAATAATTTCATTTTTAATAGCTCTTTTGAATTCCACTAAAATTTCTATATTACGTACGTTCGACGGTAGCTGTTTCCAAAGCCTACGAAGTCTCGGTAACCACGAATGAAATATGAAATTACCTTTATTGCTATCCTCCAATAATAGCCACTTTTATTCCTTGCTTTGTATAAAGTAAAATTCCTAAAGACCATCAAATCAATACTATCGAGAAACTATGCGAGAAAGAGATGAAGTAAAGTACCTCAGTAATATAGCAGATTCATAATATTCCAAAATTTTATTTAATAAATTCTATTCTACAAAAAAATAAAGTCTATAAAATACTACACTGTTAATAACAATAATCTACTCTAACAACAATATCGTAACGATTCTCTGATTTGGCTGACTGCGTCAGTGCTTCTTCACAAGTCTTCATTTTCATTAAACCGACGAAAAAACAGTGATATACGAGGCAGATGTTTTCAAAATCTTAAAAGAATAAATTTTAGAATATATAATCAATTATTTTGATAGAAAACATAAAAATTTGTGAATTTTTTTGTAAATGTTTAACCCTTTGCGGTACAGCGGGATATATATATCCCACCTGAATGGAATCAATTTTTTTATTATATTAGACTACAGAAATCGTTTTCGATGGGGATTTTTGCATTTTCACGTCACTGTAGGGTTGAAGTATATATACAAGGATGCGATTTG